>ARYC01022595.1:0-20928 GCA_000711775.1 Oxytricha trifallax
TCTCTTAGAGTTGAAGTCTAGAAGTAAGTTAAAATGAAGAAAGCACTCAAGAACTTTCCAGTCTCTGAGATCAATAAAATCATGGTTAAAATAGACACAATGAAGATTCCCATATTAAAAATCATTGACTTAGATTCTTGCCTAGAAAGCTACCCCACTCTTGAAGATAAAATAGAGAAGAGAGTCATTACTAATGACTAATATGCTTACAAGATATATCCATTCAATTACTTCCTTGCTGATGACAAGTTCCAAATGGAATTTGCAAATGAGTATTATGCTCTTTAAAAGGCAAAGTTAAATGAGTGCAGGCATATCATATAGCTTGATGCTATTTTACTTGGTAAAGATCATGTAGCCTTCAGGCTTCCATTACTTGAAATGACTTACAGAGAATTCTTATCTGACAATAGATGTCAGAGATAAATTGGCTAGATAGTATAGCAGATAGTTGAGGGGATTGAAGAGCTTCACAAGCTAGGTTATGTTCATAGAGACTTAAAGCCAGAGAATATCATGTTGAATTTTCAGCCTCTTAGAGTTTATATTATAGACTTCAACAGAGCTCAAAGAGTGCAAGCCTCTGCATAAGGAAATGTATACGGTACTCTTGGATATTTTCCAGAGAGAGAGGATTGGAGAGATGGAGATACTTAATTGGATATCTGGGCTCTAGCAGTAATAATAATAGAGAGCGACATGCCAAGAAACGATTACTTTAGCTGCAGGGGTGAGAGAGATTCTAAACAGAGAATCAAGCTATATCTCGATAAAAATAAAATAAATGGAGGTCTCAGAGAACTTGCATACTCAACTATTATCAAGCCAAGCTAAGAGAATTAACAAACAATAGAAACAATCAAACATCAACTTAGAAAGATAAAATTCAGAGAACTGCCACATGACTCTAAGCTTATGTTTGTGTGAAATATTTTAAAAACTCGCTTGTTATACTCACTTAAATTACTAATATTTAAACATTAAACCCCTACATAAACCCTATTAAAACCCTAATAAAGTATGCACTAATAGTCTACTTTTATCAATCAAAAACTCAATCAAACTACTGAAAGGGTTTTGGGGTTTTGAATGTATTAGTTCACATTTAAATTGAGCTCTAAAAGAATCATCTTCTCTTTCATATTTTAAGGGCTTGGTTAAATTTAGTATTTCATTTAATGCAGTTTAGCATCGATGTTTTTTATAATCAAGAATTTATTTATTTTTAAGAATTTTTTCATCTTCTTTAACTATTGCATGTACTTTGATTAAAAATATAATAAATACAGGGAATTTTAAGAAGTTATGAATAAGACCTTCCAAGAGTAAGGATGCAACTTAAGATCCTTAAGGCAGGTTTCACTAAAAGAAGGCTTTTCTTCATTGAATTTTTTTAAATGGAAAATTATCATTTTTTGGTGAACTTTTCTATGATTTCTATGATTTCTTTATCTTTTAAGACACTAAATATTAGGAATAAAAATAGAAAAGTTACAATTATAAATAAAGAAAAATTATGATACGTTTAATACACTTAAAAAACAGTCATTATAGCTGCAGAGCTTAATCCTTTACAGAGCTAATATACCCTAAAAGGATATATTAGAGTTTGGTTTTAGAATATCATATTTAAGTTTGAATATGTCATTTAACTTATATTTTTATACTGTTTATCTTGGGACTGGAAATTACTACCTTTTTTTGTAAAACATAATTTATTTTATATCTAATAAGTCAAATCTTTTATAGGTTAATGAATAAGCATAAAAAAAGTGTAACCCATTAACATAACTAATTTGGAATGAGTAGTAATAAAATGATATTACTAATAACTTTTATTCATTTATAAATTAAAAAAATTATAAGAACTTGATTAAATTGAATCGTGATAATTTAAGCTATGATCTATGAATTAAAAGCTCAAGAAATTTGAAACAATTTATAGAATCTATTTTTATCTCAATAGGTTTTTTGAATATTTAAATGATATTCTACCATAAATAAATGAGGGTGTTAAGAAAGAAAATAAAGTGAATAATCTTAAAGAAATTTGAAGCCTCAAATGTTGGAAATACTACTTTGAACCTTTGAAATTTCAAAAGTCGAATATAAATGATGCATGGATAGTTGCTCCAATTATGTTAGAAAGCGAAATGAAAAGTATGGGTTATTTTGGCACTATGCTATGAAAAATGTTCAAAGGTTTAGCTTTTATAAGTTTTAATCAAGAATTCAATCCTTAGTATAAAATTGCTAGAAATGAAAATAATAATTGCTCCTTCCTATCCTTGATTGTTCTGACCTCCCCGCTTCCCCCCACAGAGCCATCTATCCCTACACCCCTACCCCATTTACCACACACTTCCACTACCCTCCCACAAAAATTTCTCATTTCATATGAAAAGATTTATCCCCAGAGCCTCAATCTATCTCCTACTTGGCTATAAAATTAAATAATACTTTCAACAATTCTTCTTACCTTGTTTGTTACTTATTTGTTATTAATTTTACTTTTATAAGCTTCCCCATTTTTTTCGACCTTGTTAATATTCTCATTACGGTCGTCAATTGATTGTGACATACCCATTGATATCATATCTTTTATAATCTAAATACATACATCATTATATTTGTAAAATTATTTTTTATTTTTTATTTAACTTTATTTATTATATTTTAATTAAATATTTATATGCATTGTTCCTTTACTTGCTACACATATCGAAAAATAAGCCTGATAAAATCTTTAATTTAAAATATAATATTGTAGAAATACATTTGAATTTGGAAAATTAATTATTCACTTATTTATTATAATTCAAAATCGGGGCAGTTAAAGTTGGCCAATTTAAACGATCTTGGGCTCATTCGATAGAGAATTAAAAATTAGCTGGACTTTGTTATTGGCGGTACTATTTTATCGCATCCCTGAAGCGAGTTAACTTCACTTTAATGTGAGGGTATAATTTATGAATTTAAGGGGGATTAATTAAAGTCGAGTTATCTCGCTCTGGGGATTCAATAAAATAGTACCGCCAATAATAAAGTCCAGCTAATTTTTAATTCTCTATCGAATGAGCCCAAGATCGTTAAATTGGCCAACTTTAACTGCCCCGATTTTGAATTATAATAAATAAGTGAATAATTAATTTTCCAAATTCAAATGTATTTCTACAATATTATTGTTACAACATTTACAGTTTATTCAATTATGTATCAATAACGATTCAATGCCTATAAAATTTAAAATTTCTAAATATTATAACAGAAATTAATTATGAATAAATAAATTTTATACAAACTAAATATTCTTTTAAAAATTATTATTTTTTTTAACTTAATAAATTTCTTAATTTTAATATTTAAAGTAAAAAGATATTTTATGAAGATTATATTTACGGCGTATTCTTATTTAGAAGATTGCAATTTTAATTAGATATCTGAATCTATAATTAGTACATTTAGTATTTAAACCTATATACATAAAATATTGTGTTCATTAACTATTAAATATTGCAATTAATCTTATGATACATTTAATTGACTTATTGTTTTTATTCTTGATTGATAAATATGAAATACCTTTTTTTATATAGGATAGAAATTATACTTGAAGGTGTTTATTTTTTTCATGTCTGTTATTTCTCAATATGCGTTTTTATTTTATTAGAAAATATTATAGTTCAATCCTAGTATTCTTATTATCAATTCTAGCGTAAAACATATATTTGTAATTATTAATATGATATAGAGTAAATGTTATAACAAGAGATTTCAAAATTTATTTAAAGATTTTATCAGGCTTTTTTTCGATATATGTAGCAAGTAAAGGAATAATGTATAAAAAAATTAAATTAAAATATTATAATTAAAGTTAAATAGAAAATAAAAATAATTTTACAAATATAATGATGAATGTATTGAGATTATAAAGATAAAATATCAAAGGGTATGTATCAAACAAAATACTTGCGTAGAGAAACTATCAACAAGGTCAAAAGGAATAGTGAAACTTATAAAAGTAAAAATAATAACAAAGAAGTAACTAACAAGGTAAGAAGAATTGTTGAAAGTATTATGTTATTTTAAAGATGAAATTAGGTCCATTCTATCGAGATGTCAGGAAGGAAATATAGATTGAAGCTCCGGGAATAATTTTTTCATATGAAATGGAGTATTTTATGGTGGGAGCAAAGGGAGAGGGGTAGGAATATAGTTGGGGTTACGGAGGCAAGGGTGTCGAGGGTCGTGTAGTGATGCCTCAGTGGTGATAGGTGGGTTAGAGGTCAGAACACTTGGTAAACACTAGATGAGTTGCTCGAATAATTAAAGAGAACAAGATTTAAAAGTTAACTCAAAGACAAGTAAATATATTTATTTTAGTTACGAATACTTATATTCATTAAATTTACATAAATCTCTGTTTTCTTTTTTAATTCAAATAGCATCTAAATAAAATAATACAAATCATAAGACTAATATGTGTAATTAAGGGATTTTGGGGTATTGATTAACTCTTTATTGATTATTGGTCTTTCAATATGTTTCTAATTAAAAATAAATTTAATATATTAATTTTTAAAGTTATTCATATCTTTTTAGACCTATTTAGATTGTTTTTCAAAAGCAGATTTCTATCGATCATTTATATTTTAAATAGAAATTTAGGCAGATTTCACTTCTTTATCTAAGCTTGTTAATCTTGAATTCATATTATCTTGAACTAATTTACTATCTTTGAGTTCTTATTCTTTTTTTAATTTATAATTAATAATTATTTCTATAATATATAAAGATAAAAAATAAAATATAAAATTATTGAAATAATATTAAAAGTATATTCATGTCTGAGATTAATAGCTTCAAAACGGATTGTCAATTCTTTAGTTTAATTGCAATTTTGCTCGATTTTTTCTTGATTTGATTAAAAATTCAGAGCTTATTAATCTTAGTTTTATTGAATATTTTATAACAAGCTTTTATACTCTTAATCAGACTTCTAATTATATATTTCTTGCTAATTCAGCTTTTATTCGATAATATCAATATTCTTTAAATTATTAAAAATTGTATTAAAATAATCATTGAAAAATATTGGCTATGTTTATAATTTTTTTAAATAAAAATTATAGAAATTTTAATTAATTATTCCAAAAATCTGCATAGAATAATGATATAAAATGATCAATTATCAATTTAATTATATAAAAAAACATACATTTTCTTTTTTATTAATTAGTATAATTAAATTAAACTTCTATGTCTACTTAATTTATTTTATATTAACATTAATTTAATTAAAATAAAGCATTATTTATCAATTAATATCGGACTTAGATGCGTAAGATTTCGAACTCTACTAGAATTTGAAATATTAAATAAAATATATATAATTAAATTTTAATAAGGTATTAAATTAATAAATAGCATTTTGATTAAGATTCAGTTAATGCCAAAAATAAAGGCCTAAATCTATCTGATTTATCTGTTATTTGCCTAATCCTCTGTATTAATTTTCGTACAGCTTAAAATTTATAAATTTTATCGATATATACTTTGATAGCTTTAATTTTCTTTATATTACCCAAAAGTATTTTTTAAAAAATAGACTGATTTATAAATTAATAAATAAGAATTTTCTGTAAATATATAAATAACGTTTTGGTTTTAAAGTGATCAAATAATAACAATCAAAATTATCAAAATTTTATTCTTTTTAGCAAATACATTCACCTATATTTTTATCATTTATTCTTAAGTTTATCAATCAACGCAACTAAACTGATATTAACTAATATTGTTTAACCAGAATAAATAATTTTATATATTTTTAATAACGCTTAATCGGAATTGATGATTATAAATTAGTTTGAGAGTATTTAAAAATAGATTTGGTAAGAAGGACAATAATAATCAAAATAGTTTAGATGGTATCACAATCAAACTTAAGTATTGAACTCTAGGTTTCAATTTCTATAAAATGAAGGTTTTTTATAGAACTGTCAAATCTACCTTTTAAAGATATAAGAATTAATTAAGTTATTTTTATTTTAAAATATCATACCTCCTTATTTTCAATTAACTCTTTTATTAGCATATTTAATGATTATAAAGGAATAAACCTTAATTAGTTTTAGGTATTTATTATTTAATAATATAAAATAATAAAATATACTGAGTATTTTATTGAATTCCAAAAGCATGTTTGACTAAACAGTCATTTCATTTGATATCGATTACTTAAGCTAATCAACTTTATCATTATATTCAGCAAATTTATCATCCAAAATCTTCAGTTTATTTTGACAATCTAATTTGCTTTCTTGTACTTCTTTAATTAAAGAGTTGTAATTTGAATTAGAGAAGCTAACTTTCTCAATTAGTTGTTCAATATCTTTCTTAAGAGTTTAAATTATTGCCTCCTAGTTTTATAATTGGTTGTCAAAGTCTAATTTAATCTCTTGCTTTTAAAATTTAAATATATTAAAAGATAAAATTTCTACTATAATATTATTTTGCTTAAGTTATTATTGTGATTCTTTTAAGTTTTAAGCAAATAGGCCTTAATCAGTCTTTAAATTTTCAATAGATTAAATTAAGGTTTAAATTTATTAGTCAGATTAATTGATCAATGATTCTAATTAATTTACTTTCTTACACTAAGGTCTTCTGAGAGAAGCAGGTGATTGTTGGGAGCACCGCAAAAGAGAACAGTCAGGGGGGTTAATTTTGATATTAACTACACTTCAAGTGGGCCTGAGTCACAAAATTTCGTTGCATTAGATGATCTAATTGGCGTTAGCTCATTTTCCTAGGTAATACGGAGCAGGATGAAGATGGTGCTCTGCCTTCAAAAGTGAGATGAAAAAAACCATTGAAGCCAACGATAAGGATTTTCCTCCAAAATCGGGTTAAAGTACTGAAGCTACCACAGCGAAAGGAAAGGGACTGCATTACAGTAGGGGATCGGTAAGCGATTTTGACAATTTCTGCTTATGAAATGGACGACTTTGAGATCTGTCTGTCTTAATCGGGATGACTGGTTTAAGATATTGTTGTAGGGAAAAGCAAAGTGGTAGTGTGGTGGTGATTTTTTTAAGGTTTTTTACTTCATGACTGCTATTTCATAAATTGCCACTTCAACTCATTCTGATACGTCTACGCCACGTCTAAATTAATAGTTTAATTTTATTATTAAACTATGATATATATTAAGTTAATTTAAGATTGCTCATTACATTAATTACTTTCTTATTTGTTTTAACGGACATACTTATTCCCACCCCTCCCCAAATCTAAATATTTTTTTTTAAATTATAAAAATTGATAACACTACGATTTCAAATAATATAAAGTAAAGATTATATAAGAGATTTAAATTTTTGAAGATAATTTTTTAATATATATTTACTCATAGAAGCATATATAATAAAAAGTTGGCGAGAGTGATCAAATTAAATAAATTAATAATAAAAAGTAAACTTAGTATTAAATATGAAAAATTGTCATAAATGTAGTAGATTTAGGAAACAACAACTAAATGATTCCATTATAGATATTATATAGGATATTTTGAAAGAGTTGGGGTGTATATGTTTGGACACTTATTAGTTTCATCAATAGCCTAAATCTTATTTGATAAGTCAAAATTATTATAATTTATGCTATAATGCACATCTCTCTTGAATTTAATTTATATTTATAATTTCATAAAATACAAATTCATGCATGACTCTTTGTTATTGTTGAAAATCTAAATATTTTTAGTTTTAATTTATAATATACAATGTTATGAGTAATGGGATCTTATAAAATTTGTTAAAATTAATAAATTTAGCAACAAAAATTAAGATGATTAAATGTTAAACTAATCTCATGCATTTTATTTTAGTGTAAAATAAATATAAAATTTTTATTTTATTTTTTTTTATGAATTACTATTTCAGCAATAGTCATCTATTGATTCTTTATTGGAGAAATAGATTTGATAATCATTTAAATGATGAGTAAGATATTTAAAAAGTAAAATTAATGCTAAAATACTAAAGTATTTTATTGAAAAATCTTTTTTAAATTAAATAATACAATAATCTTGTTTTGAATTTGTTATTGAAGTGAATCAGTAATTTAATTTTTATTATTTTCAATAGTTTGTTACAATTCTTCTCTGAATAAGGTTTAAGATTATTTTAATTAAAATAAATAAGATTCTTAAAGCTGTTAATGGATTTAATCTTATATCATTTTCTTAAATTCATTGAAGTCTTCATTGGCAAGCTTGTTATTAGTACGTTTAAAATTTGGCTGAAAGTTTGAAGGATCAAGTAAGTAACTCTTGAAGTCAATTTAAAATAAGAGAATAAATAAATTTTGATTGTTTCCTCTTCATCAATGTGGGGTCCAAGCATTAGAAATTATATTAATATATTTTCATTCGTGTGACTTTTGAGATAGCATGCTTTAATTGTTTTGAGTCTAATGAGATTTCATTGTTACTTTATTAGCCCATCAGGGCTTTCATGTTTAAGATAAATAATTATAAATATTCTCTTTTTAGTACTCATTAAGGATTCTCAAGACATTCAATATATTAATAGCAAAATGTAAAATAATATCAATTAAATACCTAAATATTATAAATAGAGAAAAAGAATTAAGTAATTTTTATTGGTGGTGTAGTTAGTGAACTGACTTTTGGATATCATAACTATCTCATGCAAATTGTGTGTATTATAAATAAAATTAAATAACTATAGTATCATCATACTAGCAATAGGTGCAGACAGGGGTCTCGCATTTAATCCCGATTTAACATTTCTTATTAAATATAAAAAATAAAAGTTTTTAACATAAATAATCTTAGTTTGATCTTGAGATAAATTAAAAAATATAAATATCATATTAAAATATTATATTCATAAATTTAAAGAATAATATATGTAAGAGACTTAAAGATATTGATTAAATATAAATTTTATATTTTTTTATTTACTCTCAAATTAATATTATGTATACATTTTACCTTATTAGATGATAATAAGTATTTGAGATTGAATCATCGTAAAATAAATTAAACCATCTTATGATCATGTTAATGATTATTGAGATAAAAATATACATGATGTAATTTATTAGTATTAAGATTACTGACATTATGAGGATAACCATTAAATTATTACTATGTCTAATATAATTTTATGAGGAGTTTGATATTTTTTTAAAAATTATATTATATATTTATTTGTTGAATAAAAATTGTCAAATTATTCTAGATATTTATTAATTGAATGTTAAAATCCTTTTCCTAATTTTAATTAAAAAATAAAACCTCAATAAAATGCTTAAATATAAATTGATTCTAAGCTATTTCTTCAAATACAATTAGTATAATAATTAAATGTCTTTATATTTAAAACTAAATAATTTTATATATTCTCTTAATTTTTTATCAAAAATTTTATTAAAATAAAGAGTTGTGATTTTTTCTATTATCAATTGAGACATATAATTATTTACTCTTTAACTTGAAATAAAATTTTTAGTAATTTTATGTAAAACATTTAAGTTTTTATTCAATGCAATAATGTGAAGCCATTTCAGTTTGATGA
This sequence comes from Oxytricha trifallax, assembly GCA_000711775.1. Lineage (NCBI taxonomy): Eukaryota > Ciliophora > Spirotrichea > Sporadotrichida > Oxytrichidae > Oxytricha > Oxytricha trifallax. Next base: position 9,609 of record ARYC01022595.1, read on the forward strand.
ATTTCGCATGTAACGATTAAAGAATTCTAAGCTTCTATTTTCTTCATGATAATCTCATTAACAGCAGGTTTTACTGATTTAATGCTAAATATAGTTAGAATTTTAATATAATTTTTAGCTAGTAGCAGAGCATTGAGGGCAAGTGATTTCTTTTTGATGTCTTTTTATCGACAAATTTTAATAGCAATTCGAGCAAATTGTACATTAGCAATTCAGTTCAATTGGCTTTCTGGTAGTCAATTATTATAAAATATATAAAATAGTGAGGTTGTAATATTTGTTGCATTCAGCACAGGAGTATGGCATATTTTAATAGTTTATTATTTAAATTAAATTAATGAAGATTTGCGTTCCTTAAATAACTTATTTTTAACGATTAGAAATTTAACATGCATGTATTAACGGCTCTTTATTTTTAAAGCAACATATTTATCTTTTTTATTAAAAATTCACAATTTTTTATTATTACAACCATTAATTATAATACTAGGGACTACTAAGGGCAAGAAAGGGGTTCCTAGGAGCAACGAATAATGGGCCAGTCGGAGGTCTTTAATCTGCCATATATTCAATACTCGAGTGGACTTGGGTCTTAAAATTTCCCTGCATTAGATTATTACATGCCTTGAGTTCAGCTTACTAGGTAACAGAGAGCAGGTTGAAATTTCACTCTGCTTTCAAAAGTGAGAAGAAGAAAACCATTGAAAAAAAGGCAATGATTTTTTCCACACCGAGTTAAGGTGCTGAAGCTACCCACAGAGTAAGGATATGGATTATTTTTCCAAGCTGCGGTAGGACCAATACGAGTTTTTCTCCAGTTTCTGCATTTTAGGCACCAACGGGCTTTGTTTTCAAGATTATCTCTAGTAAACATCTTGATTCAGGAGTAAACTAGGTAAATGTGAAATTAATTGCTTTGGAGTTTATACTTTATTATTGCCACGTCAATTCCCTCAGATACGTCTGCGTCACAACTTAACTTGATAATTCGATTTTAGTATAAAACATTGAAAGATTAAATTTATTTATTTTATTTTTATCATTAAACAAACATTTATTTTATTGAAAAATTCAATTTTATTGTAAAAAATTTTATAGTTTTAAGTAATTTAGAACTCCAAATTAATTTAGCAAAATTTAACTTTTTTATAAAATATTAAAAACCAAAATAAACTAAATTTAATTATATTAATGAGAGTAAATTGTATGAATAAAATTTCAAAAACTTTAATGTTTAAATTGAATATTCATAATGCATTAAACTCAATTCTAATATTTAATTGGAGATTACCAATAATATTATCCTAATTTGGTTAATTGATCCAATAAATTCAAATAAAATAAAGTATCATGTATGTAATTAGAGCTTTAAAATCTCATATTTTGACAACAAGAGTTTGTACAATAAATTTATTAAAATATTATTATTAAATTAAAAATTTTAATAATAGTTGAAATTAAAATATTTAAAATTTTTAAGTGAATTAAGAATTATTATTAAGCTAGTATATTCAGAATATAAATAATGTCAATTTAAAATATAAAAAGAAATCATTAGATATATTATCATCTTAAATAACGCATAAATTAACCCTTTAAATAATTATCAAACTTACTAAAGTTGTTTGAATAAGCATAACTACTTTGATGATTCATATTAGAATTTAGTTTTATTGTAATATTGTGATTCAGCCTAATACTTTTAAATAAAAGGATTCAATTATACAATTAAATATCATCGTAGTTGGTTGATCAAAGTAATTTTATTAATTTCATAATTCATTATCTGTAGAATTCAATTGATAACTCTTTTAATATTACTCTTACCTATGAATTCCATTCATGGTCTAGCACTGTGTTGAATAGGATATATTTATTATAATATTTGTTTTCTTCTATTCTAAGATAATTGCTATTGTCGATATTATACTAAAGCAAAAATAATTTATTTTACTATATTTGAGCATCTCAAAAAGAGAATTTTAAAGTTATCATGAACAAACTACTAAAGATCTCTTAAGATATCTAAGCCTTTTTCTAAATAACTTAATAAAATATTGAAATTTTAGTCTTTAAAAAGAGTGAAGTAGCTGAATAGATTTTATATAAAAAAATATTAGAAAAGTTGTAGAAAAAACTTTATTTCTCCATGTTAAATAAATTAAATTAAGTAAAATAAATAAATTTATGAAATATATTTTACAATTAACAGTTGAATATAAGATGATCTAATTCATTATGAAAATATTTCTAATTGATTTTTTTAATTCTTAATTAATTGTGTACACATTTTGAATATACTAGATTAACAATCAAAGTCTTAGCAATCCTAAATTATTAACATTTAATTTTTATAATATTTAAAAATTTAAAACTATCACTCAAATAGTTAAATGTTATCTATCTATTCTAATTATTAAATAAAAACATATAATATTAAATTTTAATTAGGTATATCTGTAAAGCAATCTTTTCATTATTTTTAATAAATACTCGAGCGATTATATAGCGATAGTTATTATTTATTAAATGCTTTAATATAAGGTCAATTTAAGAACTCTGAATCTCAAATACAATATTTTGCAAAGTTTATTCAAGATTTTAATATTTAAACTTATATTTAAATTAATTATAAATACATTTGACTTAATTATTAAGAGGATAAGTAGTGTATTAAGTAGTTAATAATAAATATCACAGACAAATAAAAAGATAATCCTTCTTTAATATTCTGAATAAAATTTTACTCATTTTTAATATGTAAAAGTTATAATACTTATAAATCCGTTACTACATTTTTAAATTAGGAAACTTACATAAACAGTATTTCAATTAAAGCAATCCTGTTATTGATTTAATCATATAACCTAATTACTTTATGATTATTTGATTTATATATTTCACTTAAGCTAATAATTATAGTAGTATTGTTATACTTTAAACTCAATAAATTTTTATATTACTTACCTACTCTAATCATTCTATATTATTTTTATTTAAGATATAATTCAATTTCTATAAAGAATTTTAACGACTAGATACTTTAATGGAAATTTTTCTAAGTATCTTAAATTATGAAATTTGTGGACAGAACATTTTAATAGGGCATATTCATTAATCAAGTTTTAAATTATATACAATATTTTAATTCCATAGAGAATTAACAATACTCCAAAATGAAAATATAGGAATCCTTAATATTTATAATTATTTCTTAGTAACATTATATCAAACACATTTATAAAATTTTGAAAATTACTTAAATGGCTAAAAGGCATATTGCACAATAGCTTCCTAATTAAAATTAAATAATGTAAGTAAAAAACTATTTATTATATATTCAGCATTTGTAATAATATATAAAAATTGTGGGGGGCCTTATCTGAACCAAAGCGACAATATCTGAACCAAAGAAATTTTTTATACTTTAATATGATGGCGTACCTCTTCTGGGTCAAAATAGGGCAAAGAAAACGAAGAAACTATTTTTAATTATACGAGACTTCTCTATAGTGTTGATAACACACAAATTGAATCTTAGTTTTATAATAAATTTGCATTTATTTTTTTACTTTTTAATATTCTTGTTAATTGGTTAACTTGCACAATTAAATTACTTGAATATTACATTTATAATATAAATAAGTATTTCTTTATTTTTATATTGTGTAAGTTAACTAATTAACAAGAATATTAAAAAATAAATGCAAATTTATTATAAAACTAAGATTCAATTTGTGTGTTATCAACACTATAGAGAAGTCTCGTATAATTAAAAATAGTTTCTTCGTTTTCTTTGCCCTATTTTGACCCAGAACAGGTACGCCATCATATTAAAGTATAAAAAAAATTTTGATTAAGTTATTGTCGCTTTAGTTCAGATAAGCCCCACCCCCAATTTTATATAATATTAATTTAGAGTTTATTTAAGTTAGAATATTAATACATTTTAAACTTAACTTATATTCCATATATAGCTTTAACAAATGATCATTTTAATTAGAAGCTAAAAGATGGAATTTTAAATTTTCATTAGAACTAAAGGATTTTAATATCAAAGATTTACTTTGAACACATTTGTTATTCATAATTTGAAAAATAGTAATTAAATATTATAAGAAATCCTTAAAAATGTTAATATTATATAGAAAATCAATTGGAAATTTAGGGCGGAAAAAATGGAGCCAGAAAAGTAGCCAACCAATGAGCGAGGAAATTACCAGTCTGCAATGAAGATTAAGGGAAAACAGAGAAAAGAAGTGGTCAACAAACATTGGAAAAGTACTTTGAAAATTCAAAACCAAACTCCTAAATTCGACATTCCAACACCAAAATGTTTAGTTAGAATATAACAGCTTAAAAAATATAAACAAATTTCGGTTAAGAATGACAATAGCCGACAGCTCGAGTTTTATCAACCATTACGAGAAGCTAAAGGATGGGTTAGAAGAAATGAGAGATTTGCGGAGAAATAAAGGTCTAAGAGGAGGGAGTAGATTATCAACTATAAAAGGTAGCTAAATGCAATGACAATTGAATTCAAAATTTGCCTGTTAAATGCAAGAGGATTAAACTAAACTAAAGTAAGATTAACTGATGAAAGAATTAGAAGGCAAAAATCCTGACTATGTAGGATTAGTGGAAACTAGACTTCAGAGATTGATTGGAATAAATAATAAAGAATAGCACCACAAACGCAAATTTATAGAAATGAAGGAGTTCTAGTGCTAAATAGTGAAAAATACGAATGATAACAGTAAATAAATTAGTATTAATTTGTATCGTTGACGATACTGAACGTGGGAGGATTCCCACTTCAAGTGATCACGACTTACATTCCCCCCATACTGGAATGAGGAAGTTAAAGAACTATAAAATCGGCTAATAATCATGATAAAATCCGTGAAAAAGTAGTGTCAGAAACAGAGGACCATAGTCATGGATGATTTTAACTTTCACATAAAGGAACTAGGCAAAATATTAAATAAAGAAGGTCTAAAAGAATCTATTCCAGTGGGAGTGGTAACTCATTCAAGAGGAAACCAACTAGACCAGATATTCTTGAATGCATAGACATTAAGCTGGAAAACAAGTTGATTGAGGCAAACAAACCACAAATTTATTTAAGTTAAATTTAAGATCAATTATCAAGATGACGTCTATAGGTAGGCCGATAAGGAGAGAACTATAAGAATAGCAGACATAAGAAAGCAATGTTGGAACACATTTATAGATGAAGGGAGAGAGAGCTAAAACTAGAAGACTTAGACACGCCGATTCAACTGTGTTTAATGGACAAAATAGGAAAGTAAACTAAAGGGAAGAAATGGTACTAACGGCCACTTGAGTGGTTCGTGAAAGTAATGAAAATAAAACTGACAGTGCGTTCCATGACACAAAGTTAAAATGAAGAGAGGTAATAAAAAAAATAGAACAATACCTGGATAGGAACGATCCAAAAAGGTTGTTCTACATAGTGAAAAGACTAACAAAAAGTCAAAAGCTAAGGCCAAAACGAATTAAAGACGAAATAAAACAAATATGTGGTGAATTACAGAATAGAAAGAAGATATTCTTAAAAAAGAAAGTTATGGACACAATGATGGCAATAACTCAAGGAAAAGCAATTGTGAACTAAGGCATGAGTCATTACTGCAGTGTACACAAAGTCTTGGTAGATGCAAATCATATGAGGAGATGTTATCTGCTGAACTAGCAGGAGACCCAACAAGATTCTCGAAAATGTGTAAGGAGAATAGACCATTTTACTTAAAAAGTTATAAACAAATAGAAACAATAATTAATATGATATGGTTAGATAAGAGGATAAGACAATTAGAAGTGCGGGAGTACTATTAACATATTAAAGCTATTCAGAATGATTTACGACAAGAAATAAGGAGCAGACTTTGATGAAAATAATTTGAACTTGATTTGATGAGCAAAATAAATATCTAATTAAGAGAATATCGAGAAGTAATTAATGAGAGAGAATCAGAATGATTGTTAATAGAGACAGATAAAATGAAATGAGGCAGTGAATTGCAATGAGATTGATTAATTAATCTGGTTCCGTCTAGTTATTGTACTTTTTGGTAATTGTTTGAGGTATTTATATTTGCATTTACTACTATTACTACTACTACTAAGAAAGGATTGATAATGAAGTTATAATCTTGCTACTTTACAAAATATTATAAATTATTGTTGTTTACAAGTATTTTAAATATATTGTCTTTATGTTTATTTCTACCATTTATTATTATGTTTTTAATTTAATATTTTATAATTCATTTCAAAATTTTCTAAGATAATTTTATTCTTTTGTTATCAATAATTGCAATTAATTGCGAAATTAATTTTCGGAATAGTAATTACCGTCATCTGATTTAATCTCAGTAACAACAGTTGTTTTTTGTTTATTAAATCGATTTAGTCTATATTTAATTACAATTTAATTAATACTAAAATTAAATTCAAAATATTATAATAAAATTAATAAATTAATTTATTAAATATAATTATTTATAAAAGAAATTTTAAAAAGATTGTTTTAATTTATACAATTATAATTTACAATTATTTGTAAAGTTATTATAATTCAATAATATTTGCTATGATCATTATACTGAATATACTTGTATCTCTAATATTTTGAAGTTCTTTTATCCAGCTAAATATTATTTTGCTTCAATTGATTAATACTTATATCCATTAGGTAATTCATAAGTACTTCCTAAATTACTATTACTACTATGCTTATCAAAATTATCACCAATAGCAATATCACAACCACCTCCAAATGCACACATAAACATCTTTTAATGTATAACTGCATATTGTTAATTTCTATATTGTTTATGGATGGATCTCTTACTCAAACTAAACACAAATGCAGTGGGGTCACTATACCATTTATAATCAGATGTCCATGAAATAGATGTAGTTAAAATAAATAAATAAATAAAAAGAATAATTATTGATTATATAATGTTTAATATGTAGTCGATTTAAGAGAAATTAAAAAATAATCAAGATTATTGGATATCTTAATTATAAAAACATTCTCAACTCAAGGTAATATTATGTAATGTTATCTGAGTATTAAATATAGGGTTATTAAATTTTAATATTAAATATGGAATTTTTAAATTAGATATATATTACCCTTTTTTCTTCAAGCATCAGGACTTGGAGAAGAGAGCCATCAGTACTTACTTTTATTTTTGTACTAATGGAGCGCCTTTAGCGTTGAGTTAGGGCAAGCAGATGTATTGACAGTGCCAAAATGAGCCTCTAATTTTCACTTTTTCCATTTTTTTTCTCTTCATCCTCATCATCGTCTTCATCATCGTCGTCGTTTACAATACTCAGATAACATTACATTTAATGTAAATATGTTAGTTATTTATATTACATTTTCCAAAATATTATTTATTATTAAATTAACTATGACCTTTTTATTAGATTTTACAATTATAATATGCTTAATAATTTAATAGAAAATTATTATTATATATAAAATTAATTATAATAAAGATATAATTAAAAAAGTCATAAAAAATAAAGAGTGAATCGCTTTAGCAAGGTAGATTATAAGTGTAGATTTCAAAATTAATTTTAGATTCATTTATTATTAATCATTAATTTTTATAAATTATTTAATAAATAGAGGCCATTAATAATTAAAGATGGCGGTAGTTTTTATAAAAAATATTTTCGATCCTATTATGTTTTTAATTACGGCTGTGTATGAACTTCTGATCATCTAACTTCAAAAAATTGGTTCCTTTATCCTAAACATTTAAATGAGGATTTCTAAATACATGTTTTTGAATTTATTGCTTACATTTCCAGGGCATTTATCATTTTTGTGTTCCTTGTGGCATACCTTAAATGTATGTAATAAATATTAATAGGAAAATATACTAGAATTTCTATTAAATTTTTAAACATTAGAAAATAGAACTTTAAATATTCAATACTTATTTAATGTGATAAGTTATTAAATTAAATTCTATTATAATATTTCCAGTCAATTATAATTTTTATTTTGAATAATTACGAATCTTGTTAAATTTACTTAAAACATATAAATTTAAATTTGATAGATGTGTATCCACCAAACACTAATCCATATTCACTTAGGATGAAACACACTGTAAGTCCTTTGTTATCACATAATTCATGAAATTTATCAACAGTAAATCCATCACGAGATCCACAATACAATAGCTTATATTACTTGGTAGAATATTCAGATATTAATTTAAAATATCTTATTTTAAGATTATTATTTTTATTTTACATTGGTTGGTTACTTCTATGATTATTCTCATAACTACAATTTAACAGACATTGTTAAACCGCAAAATCTTTGTTAGTTTGTTAGTTATTTACTTAGGGAAGTTTGAAATATAAGATAAAATCTTTTGGAAATATTTAGCGTGTGAAATCAATTAAATTCATAACTTCTCCTGAAGCTCCTCTTCTTTATCGCTCTATGATTCTTCTGGTTCTTCCTGCTTCCCCTTCGAGCTCTCTTGCTCTTTACTTTTTGTCTCTGAAGGTTACATCTGAATGATTTCTTTAATTCCAGGTTCTTGAACACTAGCTTTGATCATCTCCTGCACCTCTTTAGTGTCCTTCTTCCCTTAAAAATCTTGCCTCATGTGGGAAATCCTTGATCCATCATTTGAAAGATACCATTCAGCCTCTGCAGGTCTTAATATTTGATTTACTTGCTTTATTTCCTCAATTTTCAAATTATTCTTTGAATTGGAAATTTACCTTATTTCAGTTATTTTCAATCTTTTGCTTATCGAGCTGAATATTCGTCTCCTTGATGTGAGTTACCCGGAAAGTTTCTTAACTTTCTGATAATAATCTATAAAATCAAGATTCCTGATTCTTTGGTCGAGCCATATCAGTTAGATAGTATTTCAATCTGAGTCTTCTCGTTCATGACAACTAGTCTGGTTTCTTTGATTATGTTCGAGAATCATGTAGGATCCCCAGCTTCATTTATTAGATTACAGCTTCTCATATGATTTTTATCCAAAAATGTTTTATGTACGTTGAAATAGTGACTCATTCCATAGCTCACTGTAATTCTCCCTTGACTTAATGCCATCATAGTGTTCATAACATTTCTTGGGATAATACCGTTTTATTTTTTTGTAATATACTAATGTTTTGCTAAACTCACTTATCTTTTGCCACAATTTACAACCCAATATTCTCCTATGCTATGTCTTAGTTTTTCTTAACTAACACCATTATGATATCTGTTGTTTTACTCTCTTTGAATTGAGGTAAGTTCCCTAATAATCTATTGTATATCTCTGGGCGTTTTGAATGCAAGTCTTTACAGTTAATTCTCCATTTTTCATATTTCTTCTATCTTCAGCTATTTGGCTGCTATGAGGGATGTGTATTTGTAAATCATCAAAGACATTATTTATGCTACCATTATATATTGTATCGCAAATTGTGGGGTCGATAGATTTTGAAAGTATTTAGTTTAATTGAGTTTACTTTTTCAGCTCATTCCACTTTCCTTTTAGTAGCTGTTAAGTATTTAATGATTTATTCATATCCAGATACTTAGCCACTTGTACTTTTTTCACCCCTTCTATTTCTGTTAATTGTTCAAATGCTTCGAGTTGCTTAAGAACACTGTCTTCTTAGTAATGAGTTTCAAGTTGTATGTCTTTTCTATCTCCTTAAAGCTACAACGAAATAGTTCCTGTTATGAGTAAAGTTCGTCTTACAGGTAAATCTTGAACATCATAGGGGATATTCTGCTTCCTTACTTAGCTCCATATTGAACTTCTATATATTCCCCTTCATACTTAATTTTAATGTTCGAGTATAACTCCTCTACTAATTATGTAGAAATTTTGTCATTATTTGTCATAGCCCAGTCTCTGAACAGTAGTTTGTCTTCCAGACTGAGTCATAGTCTTTTTAAAGATCCACTAATAAATAAGCTTTCTCTGTTTATTTTTTCCTACTGGAGCTCTTGATGTGCTCTAGTATTCTTATAAGATTTAAATGGGTACTCTTATTTTATTTAAACCCACTTTGATAATTTCCGTCTTTAGCAGTTCACTGTTCTTGTCTTGTAATATTTTCAAAATTATCTTTTCGATTATCTTGCTAATATGTGAGTTCACCATATTGGCTTGGTATTTTTAATATACGGGAATAAATCCCCAAAGTTTTTTATCAAAAGGATCTGTCTCTCTTATTTTTTAAAGGTATTAAGGAATATACCCTGAGTTTAACTTTTTTGTGATTTTTTGACTAACTTATTTCCTTATTTTCTCTGATTCCGTGAGCATCTTCTCATCAAATCCATCTGGTCCTATGGCTATGTTAAAATTGCATTCTCTGATGCTTCACTCCACTTCTTACATAATGAAAAATTTCTCTTTTTATCTTTACACATCATTGCTTGGTCTACCAGCCGGTTGATCTTTGAGTTTGAATCTAATTAATCTTAGGATAGTTGGTTGTAAAATTTCATAACCTATTCAAGAGTTGACTCTTTCTCCCTTTTTGTTAATCTATTCATCGGTTCTGATTCTTGATTTTAGTTAGTCTTTAAAAATGTTTAATAAAACTTAGTCATCATTTCTTTCTAGAACTTATTCTATATCTTTAATGCTTCGTTCAAATAAGACATCGTTTAATTGAATTAGTGTTGTTTTTACTTAACCATTGCAAATTATTATCCAATCTGGCGGTTGATTCAAAACCCCAAAACCCCTTAATGAGGTTTATAAGTGCTTTGATTTGTAGGGAATTTGTTAGGGGTTGGGGTTATTAATTAAATGCGAGACAAAATAGCAAGCTTTTGGGGTCTATTTATGATGAAGAGTATATAGATTTAGTGTTTAAACTGCGATATGGATGTGATATATACAGTGAATAAGTCAAACCTGTACTTAATTATAAGTCAATTGCACTGCTCTTAAAGAGAAGTCCTTCAACTGTTCGCTCCCACTGCCTTATAGCTGTATATCTAAAGCAATAATAACTGAATTCAATGCCTTAGAGGAAGTCAAAGTTTCAATAGAAGCATATTGACTATCTTATTAATGAAAAAACTTTGAAGTATTGGGCTCACTTCTCTCTTGACCAACGAGCTATTATGTTTCACCGCCAGTTCTCTGAGTTGAAGATCTCTGCATAGTCTGTTGCTAACATTTATAGACGAAATGGTATCTCTTACAAAGGTGTGAATCGTATCAAGAGAGTGATTGATTTCACTCTGCCATTTTACAACAGCAACTTAAATTATATTTATAATTAA
>ARYC01022596.1:0-29242 GCA_000711775.1 Oxytricha trifallax
GAGGAGGTTAAACAACCAGCCATAGAGCATTAATAAATACCAGCCAAAGTTGACTATTAATGTAAAGAATGCAATAAAGTTTTCCCCTACAAGTCAACTTATAAGAGACACTTGAGAGATATACACAACGATATCCAAGGATATATCTAATGCATTAAAAGAAGGATGGCAAATATATCTGTGAGTTCTGTGAGAAGCCATATTCTCATACTAGAGACCTTAAAGTGCACTTAAAAAAAAAGCATAATCAAAGTTTTGTCTTTATTCATGAACCCACAGGGAATAGATTCATCTAAAAAAGAAGATCAAGAAACCCAGTGGAGTCTCTTAGAGTTGAAGTCTAGAAGTAAGTAAAAATGAAGAAAGCAGTTAAGAACTTTCCAGTCTCTGAGATCAATAAAATAATAGTTAAAATAGAGGCAATGAAGATTCCCATATTAAAAATTATTGACTTAGATTCTTACCTAGAAAGCTACCTCACACTTGAAGATAAAATAGAGAAGAGAGTAATAACTGATGACTAATATGCTTACAAGATATATCCTTTCAATTACTTCCTTGCTGATGACAAGTTCCAAATGGAATTGGCAAATGAGAATTATGATCTTAAAAAGGCAAAGTTAAATGAGTGCAGGCATATCATCTAGCTTGATGCTATTTTACTTGGTAAAGATCATGTAGCCTTCAGGCTTCCTTTACTTGAAATGACTTACAGAGAATTCTTATCTGACAATAGATATCAGAGATAAATTAGCTAGATAGTATAGCAGATAGTTGAGGGGATTGAAGAGCTTCACAAGCTAGGTTATGTTCATAGAGACTTAAAGCCAGAGAACATCATGATGAACTTTCAGCCTCTTAGAGTTTATATTATTGACTTCAACAGAGCTCAAAGAGTGCAAGCCTCTGCATAAGGAAATGTATACGGCACTCCTGGATATTTCCCAGAGAGAGAGGATTGGAGAGATGGAGACACTTAATGGGATATCTGGGCTCTAGCAGTAATAATAATAGAGAGCGACATGCCAAGAAACGATTACTTTAGCTGCAGGGGTGAGAGAGATTCTAAGCAGAGAATCAAACAATATCTCGATAAAAATAAAATAAATGGAGGTCTCAGAGAACTTGCATACTCAACTATTATCAAGCCAAGCTAAGAGAATTAACAAACAATAGAAACAATCAAACATCAACTAAGAAAGATAAAATTCAGAGAACTGCCACATGACTCTAAGCTTATGTTTGTGTGAAATTATTTAAAAATTCGCTTGTTATACTCACTTAAAATACTAATATTTAAACATTAAACCCCTACATAAACCCTATTAAAATACTAATAAAGTATGCACTAATAGTCTACTTTTATCAATCAAAAACTCAATCAAACTACTGAAAGGGTTTTGGGGTTTTGATTGAGGTAACATTAAAGGATATCTATAAGTTAAAAATTCAGCTGATATCTTCTTTATAGTAATTTAAAGTATAAAATATTTATTTCTTAAAAGTCTCTATATGTTCTTCGTAAATCGAGCTTCCCTAAAAAAGTTCTTCCTCTGTATTAATTAAAATTATTTAAAATATTTAGTAGCTTGTTCCATGATTTAGTTCCATACTCTCTTGACGATTTCAAGCTCAAAAAACTAATTTCTGATTTTCTTAGTAGCTTTATTAAAGTAATCGTTTCCGCAAAATGTTATTGGGATTTTTGCATTTCGAAGAAATCCAAGCAAGACTGATTTATAGTTTTCAAGCTTTATCTTTTTATTTGCGAATTTCTACAATTGAGCTTCATCTAAGGATTTAGTTTTGCTTGATTATTTGTCAACTTTTTGGGGGAACTGTCTAATTACAATTTTTATTTACGATTAGTTTAAAAATAATAACAATTTTCAAATTGATAATAATAAAATTAACAAATATTTATTTTTTTTTACACTTATAGTTATAAGATAAAATTTAATTTATAATAAATATGTATTTTTTATTAAATCTTTTGCTTTTATAGTATATCTAAACAAATAAATTTCAAATTAGTAATATTAATCAGCTTTCATTTATAAAAGAGAAAAAATATATAATTCTATTGATTTTAAATATTTTTATTCTAAGTCAAGACAAAAAAATTAATTTTACTTTCATTTAAAATCCTTATTTATATTTTACAGTAAGTTATTTAAAAAAAATATTTAGTAAGTGGGGGGATAAAAAAGTAACAACGTAACTAGAATTTGACCATATCTAGTTTTAAGAATTAACACCACAGCTTGATAAAGCAGGTAGTGGGAAGGTTAAAATTTACAATGTCTAAAAATATAAATCATAAAAATGAATTTTATTTGATAATATAAATATTTTTCTTGTTATTATAAGGATTATGGATTGAAAAACAATTCTTCAGAAAGGATTTGATGTTTGCTAGAACATCTTTTATTGGTTAATTATAGAACATTTTCTTTTACTCTTTTCAGATATTCCTTCTCAGAAATATTTTCAGTGTTATCGAAGTCCTCGAAGGGAACAGTAATGAATTTTGTAAAGCTATATGTAAATCACTTTCTAAATGCCCTCAAAAGGAACTTGTATTAATATAAAAATGATATATTTATATTAATTTACTTGAAAGCGTAATCACGTTTTGCCCTAGGAGTTTGTTATTTTGTTTTTTCTTACTCTATTTGTTCCTCTTTTTCCCTATTAAATAAAAAATTAAAATGATATATCTTGAGATTCAGATGTTTAAAGAATGTCTTGTGTAGGAGTGTTCTAGGAAATAGAGTTATTATTATTCGTTTATTAAATATCATCATTTTTAGCGACCGCAGTTGTCCACTATTATGATGAGTGTAATGATGTCCTTAAATCACAAATAAAATTTAATTTAATGATTTTAATAATCAGAGTTGATGTTAGGAGGTAGGGAAGGACCATCATTAAAATAATTAGAAACATTTAGTAAAATTGTACAATTTTCTGTTTAGTACAAAAACTTTATATAAAAAGCTTATATAAATTAATTTTAAAGGAGAGCTCCATCATTTTAATCATCATAATTTTGAACAACCTAGGCCACTAAAAATGTATTTGGACTCTAATTGTGTTGCTATCATAAGTCCCATAAAAAAATCAAATATAATAAAAACATTAAATTCATAAAAATGTATATTAATAATTACACATAAGCTCTCATTCTAAATATCTTAGGAGTTGTAGCCAGCTTATACCTCTGGAAAGTAACAAAGATTTCTATAAGTATATATTAATACTTGATGAGTTTTTTTTTATTTTTATTAAAAATAATATAATTTATATAAACCCTTTTCATATTATTTGATCATACTTAATAATAAAATAATTTTTATTTTTTATAATCCTTAAAATAAATTTGATGAAAATATTAAATTACAAGTTTTAGTATATTAATATTATTGATTTTTAATTTACCTTCTCTGTATATTTCTAGGAATATTTATTGCACAACCGTCCTATTATGAGTAGATTTTATAAATAAACTATTAATCCTTATCATAAAATATTATAATATCGATTTCAAGCATATTTTGGTCTACAAATTCATCAAAGCTCATAGAATCTTATATAAAGGGAAATAGGAATTTAGCCAAATAAAATATTATATGGGGGTTCCTTTCCCGAATTGCCATTTTGTAGTTCTATTCCCAATACATTAAAAATTTAAGTTTCTTTTTTTAAATAAAAACTTAGTCATTACATAGTAAAAATTATAGACTTTATAAATATTAAATACCCTTTTGTCAAGATAAACTTATGAAAGTCATATAAATTTTTTGAAACATTTAATTCTATCTATTTTCTAATGTAAATAAAACAAGGTATAATTTTGAGCATTAATCCTTTTATTTTTAAAGGTGTTTCATAATGCTTCATGAATAAATTGAAATTGTAAATTATTTGTTTTACAATATTTTCTAATCATAAAAATAATTTATACTGAGAAAAAAAACTGACTTTCTGATATAAGAGACTGTTCTACCAAATATATCTTATTCTTCGTATTCTTGATTGAGTTAGCTAGGAGCATAATGAAATTAAGGTTCCAAACCTTAATGCCAAGAAAAATCAGAATAATTTTAATTTTAGTTAGGCTGAAAAATTTGTTGTTTTTCCTGCTAAAATTAATCTGATGAAAAAGGCGTAAACTTATCACTCGTAGTAGTAAAAAGTATTTAAAAAATTAGATATTGCTTAATAATTATTGAATTAGTTAGAATTAAAAAACAAGTATTTAAAAATTGAAATTCTCGCTCTTATAAGGGTTTTTCCTATATTTAGTCCTTATAATATAAAACCCCATAGATCAATTAAGGCATGAAGATTGGGGTTAAGATCAATTAAATTAAAAATTAGTAATTATTGGCTGAAATTAAATATAATTAGGCTATAATCAAATTTACACCCTGATTGGATTATTTTATAAGGACAATTAATCGAGCCAATAGTTTAATAATTAGCCCAAACTTTAAAATTTTACCCCAATGATAACTAATTCTTAATTTAATTGTTCTTAACCCCAATCTTCGTGTCTTAATTGATCTGTGGGGTTTTATTAGAAGATTCCAGATCTAAATAGGAATTATTGTTTGAAGGGCTTAACTACTTAACTGAAATCAAAACACTACAGAAAACTTCATTATTTCAACTGTTATTAGAGTGACCAATTAGTATTTAATATGAAATTTTATATTTAATTCGTTGATAAATTGAAAGTAAATGCTTGCTTTTTGTTGTTTCATTTTTTATTCTGGATAATTTTTTCATTCAACTTATTTTTAAGTTTATCATTTTTCATATAACTGATATTATTTTATGTCTAAATCCCTTAATAAATTTGAATAATTCCCAAGAAATGCCGGGTTCATAAAAATATATAATAACAAGCAGCTTGCAATTTGCTACGCTACTATCACTGAAATATTTTTCACATAAAAATTTACTATATAGTTGGCGACAACCCAGGTTAAATAATTAATAAATTATATTCCTCTATATAATCAAAACTGTTATAATTCAAATCTTTATTTTTGGGGAAGTTTTCTTAAACAATTTTTATATGCACTTAAGGTAGATTCCTGATTAAAAAAGGTATTTTTGTTGCTCCATAAATTTAAAATAAAATATGCATCAAATTCTCAAAATCTTTGAAATCATATATGTTATAATTAATTAAAATCTTGAATCCATAATCATATCTATATTAATAAACAATTCATATTTTAATGAAAATCATGTAAATTTTTTATTTGGTACACTTAGTTTAGCATTGTTTTTATTATCTAATATAACAAAGAATTAAAATAAACCTTAACAATATTATATTATAATAGTTATCTGATATATATTTATGGTAGGATTTATATTTTTCTAGTATTTTATTACCAAGTAATATAAATTTAATTATTGGAGGCAGGCAATTAGAGAGTGCTGTATGGGTTGAGGAAACTTCCCCCAATTGTTTTATAAATTATCCCAAACCAAATCTATCACCACTATAAATAATTTATAATTTATATAGTAGCTTCTTAAGTAGGTAGTATGAAAATACTATATTAACCTGAGGACCTTTCTCTAGTTTAGGGGTCTTAATTATTTAAATCCTTGTTGGTGCCATTTAAGAGAATTTAAGTGCCTGGATTTTTGTGTGTTAACTATTGTAAATAAAAATATATTAGCACTTTTAACTTTATTTAGAGTTAAAAAGTTATATTTGGGATAAAATTTCCTAACTAAACATCATAATTTGAATCATTTTATGAACTCTTTAATTTCAAGCAATAATCTTATAAATATACATTAAAATAATAAGCGATATAATTTTTAAATAATTTAAATCTAAAATATTTTCTTAATTAATGTTAATTTCTGGACTTAGATATTGATATCTGTGCCTATTATCAAAGTTTTAAAGAAATATTAATTATTATAGTAATATTTTGAAGTTACTCTGAGAGTTATTATACATTGAAAGATCTGAATTAAATTAATTTTAAAATAAAATTATTTAACAAACTGCCCTTGAAAGAGTAGCACCAGGAGACTCATCATAGAAAGATTAACTCATAGTCTGGTAAGATTATTGATTATATCCTTTAAAATCTTAATCCTTGGAAAAATACAGATTGTTATTCAAATAATGTTTAATTAATTAATGAATATTTATCAAAATATTATAGATAACATTAAATCAATTGTTTGTAAATTCTTATTGTGTCAGATTTAGCTGATCCTAAGTAATTAATTGATCAAATTTTTAGCCTTGAAAGAATTAATTATTATTGTGTGAGCTTCTAATTGATTTGGGATATGAAATATTTTTCTACTCGTTAATTTAAGGTTTCTGAAAAACTTAATGCTTGTATTAGCAAGAATTTTACTCGATTAGGTAAAATTCTGGATTTATTTTGTCTTCTTAGAGCATTTAATGTGGTTCTAATACGGCTAGATGAGTTGTCATGAGAGACTCTTGTGAACACTTGCGTGTTTTTAATTAATTAAAAGTGGTTTATGAGTAAAACATCCTTAATAAAGTGATTTAAATAGAGAAAAAGTTTTATGTGTCTCATAAATTTTAAACAATTTTGATCAATTAGATTAAAATTCCTTTTTTTTAAAGTAATAAAGTTTGATAATAAATATTAAAAAATTAATCCTTATTAGTTAAAATAGATTAAATTTCTATCCTCTTAGTAGATTACCACTGATAATTAGATGAATCATGAATAATAATTGAAGAATTAATTATTTAGATTGATTTATATTCAAACTCAATTGATTTATACTTAAATCTTTTATTAAATATATAATAAAGTTTAATTGTTAATACTTTGGTTTTGCTCTGAATTATATTCTTAAATAAATTCACCTTAAATAATAAGTAAATTAATCTTCTTATAAAGATTTATTCATACATTTCTTGATCTTTGCTTCTTTATTAATTTCCTTATCAGTAATAATAAAAATTTAATATATTTTGTAGTGCAAAGTTAGATACCGTTCTATTCCAAAACAATTCTCTGATTTTGGAAATTCCTAAATTTTATTTTACATAATTTTCGTTGCCACAAAGCTCTTATGTAAATAGATTTTAAGTTCAAGAATATTTAAGAAAGAATTGTTCCTTGAATTGTGTAGTTATTTTTGATTTTTAAGATAGCCTATCTCTTTTCTTTCTAAAATTAAGTTTAATTGTACTTTTATCAATAAATAAATAAAAAATTCTCAATAAAATAATTTTGATAGCAAAGTCTGTCATTGTTCATTATTAATTTGAAGTTCAAATGCCAAAGCTTAGATAATTTATAGTTTGATGAATTATTGTCTTGTAATGATTTATAAAATAATTTTAATGAGAATAGGCATGCTATATAAATTTTTAATTTAAAATAAAATTCCTCGATTTCTTATATTGGTACTTTTAGCAATTTCTTTAGAGCTTAGTCATTTATTTACTATCACTGAATACCATGAGTTTTTATACGCTTTGATATCTTCCGAGTAAATTGTGGAAGATTTCTGAAAATAAACTATAGAATGAATTGGTATTATAAAACTTACTTTTAATAATAGTCTCGTATGTTTTTAATATCTTACTGACAATTTAGTCTCTTTTATTTATCACTTTACTAAGGTATTTATAATAATATAAATAATATATTAGGTTGTGAGGACAACAACTGAATAAGGAAAAATCAAAATAGAATTAGATAATTCATCATCATTTTTAGTGGCTTCAGCCAACTATTATGATGATTGTGATGATGTTGTGGAGGTCTCCCGCTCCTCCACATTCCTCTTTCCTTACTCCCATGCAATTATTTATTGATAAAATTACTATATAAATTTAAATATACTGCATATGAGGCCTCATATTCCCTTCTGCAGTAAGGGTTTATGACTATGCACAGTGGAAACTTCAGGAAATTTTGAGGAATATCATCACAATCAACATAGAATAGTGTGGGTGAAGCCACTAAGGAGTATTTAAGGATCCAATATAAAAATAGGATTAGGTGTATGATTAATATTTATGATTAATAAAAATATTCATTAACGAAATGTATTTATAGCTTTATTTTATAATTCATGACTTTTGGATGAACTGGGAGATAAAATAAGCCAATGCTACCTAACCCAAGGGGGCCGCGGCATGAACCCTAAAATACTTATTAATCATTCATGGGGTTAACTTTTAAATTATTTTTACAAATATAATTTAATTATGTTCACTTTTATAAAGTAGAGTTACTAATAGCATTAAAATCTAGTTTTAAATACGTGTTTAATCTTAAATAATGATAAAATCACTCGCATTAGATTGAATAAAATTATTAAATATTAAAAATTTGAAAAATAGCATATTAATCTTATAAAAATAAATATCCTTCTTTATTATTTGATGAAAGTGGAAATTTTGTTCATTTTTTAACAAAATTTAATAATTTAATTTACCTTTTAATTTAAATACTTGCTGAGAATATTTGTGGCACCTTATTATAAAATCGATTTCCTTTTCGATTATTAATCAAGTTATTATTTTGAAGATTATTAATTTATGTTTTTAAAATGTTTGGAGTATTCTTTTTTTGCTTACTTATTTATGTAAATCCTTATTTTTTTTGAAAGAAGATAAAATGGTAATGTTTTATTAGAGTTCAATTGCTTTAAATTAAAATTGATAATTTAAAAATGGATTAGAAATTTCCTATATTCTTCTATTAATAGGATCTCAAATAGATTATTTTTATTTTCTTTTATTTATGGATTATAATTGAATAAGATATGCATTAAATATAAAATAGACAACAACAATTAATGCAACTCATTTTTCAATCTTAATAATTATTTTAATTTACAAATTTATTAAAACGTTCAATTTAATTATAATTTAATTTTTTTAATTTTTATATATAATTTTCAAATTATTAGAATTCATTACATTTTTAATATATCTATTAAATTCTATCTTTTATAAATATAATCTATTTAAATTTTTATTAATTTGGTAATGATTTCAGGGAATAGAAAGAATGAACAATAGATAAATATAAATTGAACCATTTTGCATTATAATCTTATATTGTTGATTACTTGTTCAAATATATAATATCAAATTGTTCATTCTTATATTAATAAAGAAATCATTTTTTAGAAATATATTTGCAAAAATTTTTGTTTTAATTTAATAAAAACTTTTATATCTTGACTAAAAATATAAAATAAAAAATATTTTAAATTCTATTTCAAATTGTAAAAAAGTAATTATTTAATATTTACTATTATAAATTAAATTTTATCCAGTTTTTACAAACTATTACATTATTAATTAGACATTTATTTTTAAAATGTTAAATTTTAATCATAATTGATTTAAATAATTGCGTTCGTGGATATCTATTCAAGACATAAATTTTTAAAATATTGCAGACTATGCAAATTATATCTTAAATTTACAATATAAATATATGTTGTTTTTTGCTTAATATAAAAATAAACAATTTTTATTAATAAAATAACTGGAAAAAATCATAAAATAGGCATAATATTAAATTCTCTCTTCTGTAAAATTCGTTAATGTTAAATTGTTTTTAGCTACAATTATTATTTTTAAGTATGTGTTGCGTTATAAATAAGTTATGTGGGAAATAACTCTATATTTATTTATATTAATATTTGTGAATATTAAATATAATATGTTTAACTCTAAGACTTCTGCTATGTCTAGAGTATTAATCATGTATAATTTGCGGGGATTAGGTTTTAACCAAATTCATCTAACCACCATTAAGGCATTTTAAGCTTGCCATCAAGGATCTATGTTATAATTTTTAATATATTCAACTATAGATGAATTTGTATTAAACTGCATATAAATATTATAGTGACTCGAAACTTCTTTAATAGTTTTTATAAAATTCGTGGCTTTATAGAACCTTTTCTTATAATTTATTTTAAAAATTTGAATCTTGTCATTAAATAATTTTATTATATGAGCGAAAGGCAAATGTTTTATTCCAAATATGTTGGATCAAAGTGCTATTAAAAAATAGCTCTCAGACTAATTTTATAAATACTAATAATGTGATTTGAATTTATTATTATATTCAATTTCTTTTATATATTTATAACATTATTATTATACTCTCCTTGTGCTATGGTTGGAGAATTGTATAATTTATTGTTGGCTTTATCGAAAAGCTTAAAAGCTTATGAAAGTAGTTTTCTTAGTTTTTAAACATGAAGAGGAATAGCTTTTTTTATTCCAGTTTTTTTGGAAATATAATTTTTCCCATAAATCTTCTTGAAGCAAAACAAAAAAGACCAGTATAAAGTTAAAAATTTTATATAAATTTGAAACTTAAAAACAAAAACAAATAATAAAAAATCACATAATATTCCTGATACTATTCGTTAATCTAATTTATTTAAAAAAATAAATATATGTTATATTTTATTTTTGTTTAATTAAATATTTTCACTTTAGGTCTTCATGAGAAGGATTATTAAATTAATAATAAAATATATCTTTATTAAATATAAATTTTTATATTAATTATTTAATTGGATTTTGTATTTCGTAGTAATATTGCAGGAAAATATTAAAAAAATAAGTAAAATTAAATTAAGCATTTTTTATTATTATTTGGAGTTGTTTTCAAACACTTATTTAAAACATAAAATATTACAACAATAAATATGCTTTGCTTGATATTTATATAAAAATTCTCAAAAAAACTAGCTACCTGACGGTTGAGAAAAATTAGCAATAGTGAATTTAATTTTTAAAAATTCAAATTTAACCAAAAAATCTTTAAAATTTAAATTTTTTACACTTTTAAAATTGCAAATCTTTATTTTAAAATTTATTTATTTATTAATCTTATTTTCTTTAATCCAATCTATTTCTACAACACTACAAGTACTCCACAATAAGATCTTTCAACTTTTCTAGTTTTCTAACTTTATTATCTCTGCATATTTTTTAAACTTTCTCAATAGGAGTAAGAAGTGTCTTACCTTCTCTTTTTCTTGTGCCAAATTTTCCTGATGCTATAAGATGCTTAAAAAAGCTTTTTTCAAACTTTTTTTATATTGCACCGGAAACGCACTTTATAAAATTACATATAAAACATATGGACCTAGCTTTGTATTACATTACTGCTAAAAATATATACTTTATATTAATATATATTATTATTACTTTATTGAATAATCAAGTCTTCTCTAATTGACTTATTTTTTAACTCTCTACCTCTTTCCAAGTAAAATTCGAGTTGAAATTAAAACACTCGTTGTGTCTTCAGAATGAATTGAGGAAGTTTCACAACTCTAGTTTCAGTCTAAAGTTGTCACATAAGTTTGCTCAACCTTTACTTCCTTCTTTGGTAGGTCATCATTTTCAATGGCTTCATCATTATTTATTAAAATTAAAATTTCCTTAAAATATATTTAATTGATAAGATTGATAGAAAAACATTCTTAAAGTGAAGTAATAAGCAAAAAAGAAATTAAATTATAACTATCTTGTCTATAATACATTGATGATTAAATTAATTAAATCATTAACTCTAAGAGTAGTCTCTTCTTCTTAACTTAACTTTTTTCTCTTCCCACATTACTTTATATTTCGCTTTTTAGTTTCTTTAACTTTTTAATTCTTTGTTCTCTCATTTAATTTCTAGAATTTTTAAGCATTTTTATCTTAAGCGCTAGAAACTTGCGTTTTAGCAAAGGGGTTTTGGGGTTGAGAGGAAGACTACCACTCTTAGAATTAATGAATCATAGCCATGTGATGACGTTAATAATAAGGATTGCAATTAGTGAATTGGAAAGAGTTTTGGTTATAATTATGATCATGCAATTACCCTAAGTAGGCTTAGTACTACTACTAATTATAAATCCTATAAAATAAAATAAGTAAATAATTAAAAAATGATAAGTTAATAATCAATGATTTCATTGGATGGTTAAATATTATAAATAAAGGGGATATAAGGGTTGGTATTTTATAATATAATTATAAATATTGAACTTTATATTATCAATTAAATTTAATACTAATTAGGGAATTTTTTATAACCTTCAAAATAAAGAATCCCTGCTATTTTATTTTTCAATAAATACTAATAAAGATATTTTTATTAGCTTATCTTAACATCATTATTGAGTTAGAAGAGCACAACCATAATGAAAGTAAGCTTAATTAAGTTTAATTATATGAAAAAATATAAAGAATTTCATAAACTTTAAATATAATAAAATAATTAAAAAAAACTTAGCATACTTAATTAACAAAATAGTTTTGAAATTTACGATTAGCACTAAAAAAATAATTACTATAAATTCATAGGCCATTAAAGATCAAACTCCTCATTAATTCTTTAAATAAATTATATATTGTATATACTTTAGACTATAAAAATATTTTGATATTTTGTTAAATTTTACACAATATTTTTAGCCAATAGAATTAATATTTCCTACCATTCTTAATATGATTGAAAAACACTATATCCGTCCGATCCAGTATTCAAGAACTAGTAATGCATTTAATAATGAGGATAAGTATTTCCAAATAAGGATCCATTATCATTTAATTATTTTTTATTATAGTTGTTATTGAATAAATATTAAAAAGATATCATCTTAATGATTAATCTTTCGTTTTTGATTGCTTGGTTTCCTGGGAGATTTCCTCTTATTTTGATGTTTCTTTCTTCTTGTTGCTTAAAATATATTATTAATTATGATAAATATACTATTTTAAGTATAAATGATATTCAATTTTTAATATTAAACTATTGCTTTCAATCCCACTTCTATATCTTGTTGCATTTGATCTTTTTCAAGATTTTTAGATGTGGAGGAGTTTTACTGTTTAATTATTAATACTTTATATATAAAATAATTAAATTAATTTTTATGATTTATTTAAATGAGTTACTTCTAGGTTCAGAGATCTATGTAGATGGTGGACTAACCACTTTAGGTGTGGTTACATGTTCGGACCCTATATCAGTTGAATTTTAGGAGGGGCACGAACACTAAGAGAAGCTCTATTAAGTTAAAATTTCTTGTGAATTGTCGGAGATTGTACCGTTTTCAAGAAAATCTTACAATTTTAATTAAAATTATAACAAATTAACTTATAGTATTTAGAATTGAATAATTTTTATTTTAATATTTTTGAGTTAAAAAAATGTATTCTAATTTTAAGGGATATATAGCGAGAATTAAATTTTATCTCATTTATAAATCTCATTAAGGGGTTTTGGGGTTTTTATTGCATTCACTTTTCTGATACAAGTGTTAATATGAAAAATTTAAAATCTTAATAAAGTATTATTTTTATTTATAATCTATAGGAACTTTTATAATCTGATAATTATAAAAATAATAAGGAACTTATTAATTTTAATTTTCCAAATATATTTATTTAAAAAATAAAGGCAAAAAATTAATTAACAATCAATAAATTAAAAAAATTTTGCTTGATCATTTTTTTTAGCATCATCAAAGTCAGGTTAAATTTCCTAATCGTTATTAAAGATATTTTCAGACTCCATTGTTAAAGTATTGGTTAAGTAGTCTTATTTGATCAGAGAAATCTCTTTGTAGTTCAATTTTTGTGATTTTCTAATTTCATACAACTCTAACTCTGAGAAATGGTTTGGATATATTATGACATAAAATAATATATTATATTTCAAGTCATTAAATTGTACTATACAGAAATATTTATTATTTTAATCAATAATCCACCATCATTTAATTCTTAATGTTAGGGAGCCATTTCTTTTATGTTTAAAATGACATCTTTGATGATTTAATCAACTATAAATTTTAAATTTTCTTCTTCGTTTTGACATCGCTCTTGATGACTCTCTGTAACGACATTTTATCCAATGCATAAGTCTATTTAGAATTTTTTCTTATGTTTGATTATTATTATTTTAAAAAAAAATTAAATAATTTAATTAATTTTTTATTTAATTAAGTCAGCTGAATCTTGGATAGGCTAAGAATATTCTTCTTCGCACCATGATTATTCATTAATTTTAGAGTTTCTCCTTGAGTTGGGTGGTGTATTCATTAAGTATAAATAGTAGATGTTTTGTTAAAAATCTTTATTATTTCACTCTATAAGTTAAGTTAATCAAACTATCACACAATTATTAAAATCACTAATATGTAATATGCATTAATCATATATAAAAGAATATTATTCTGTTAAAAATGCAAACAAATCAAAATTAATTCACAAAAAGAGTTAGTTATAAATAATATTAATAATCAATTGAATATATAAATACAAATAATTAAAATAAATGAGAATAATATATTAAGTTATAATTTATTAAAATTATATTTAAGGAGTTAGTTTAATACAAATGAATAATATTGAAGAGATTGGTGAAAGTTTTCTATTATATTTATTTAAGAAAAGATTAGATATTACAATAAATTTTGAAATATACATAATTATATATTTTAAAATAAAGTGTTGTTGTTAAAAATTTATCAGAAAAATATAATATTATTAAAATCAAAGATATCAATCTATAGGTATAATTAATATAAATATTCTCAATTATTTAATATAATTGTATATTTGATTTTAATTTATATGTTTAATTTTTATTTAAATATTTAAATTAAATATTAATTATTTCCTTAAATTTACTTCATAAATATAAAGAATGAATAATTTGATAAATATAATTTCAATTTTTTCCTCATTTCTTTACTTTTGTCATTTAATGATAGTTTAAATTATATTTACGAATTGTTCATTCTTATATAAACATTATTTTTTTTAATTAATATTTATATTTAACCATTATAAATATATAGTATTAATAAATTATTTTCAATAATAAAGATTAAAGTGAAACATTTTATTTTTTAGATCAATGAATGCTATATATTTGCACTCTTAATATGTTTTTTTCCCATATTTTTTTAAAAGAAATTTATAAAGGATATAAAACA
Organism: Oxytricha trifallax; assembly: GCA_000711775.1. Classification (NCBI taxonomy): domain Eukaryota; phylum Ciliophora; class Spirotrichea; order Sporadotrichida; family Oxytrichidae; genus Oxytricha; species Oxytricha trifallax. The sequence continues at coordinate 15,022 of ARYC01022596.1, forward strand.
TTTTATCATTTTTAAAATTATATTTATGATATTAATCTGTGTGGGCTCATTTTTTTATATATTTAGACCGTTAAAAGCATATATAGTTTATTTAAAAAACAAAATACTCCTAAAATAATATTTAAACTACTGAAATATGAATTTTTTTAAATGAGTTTAATATAGAGACAGTTTTTTATTTTAGATATCTATGTTTTTATGATTTACTATTAAATTATCTAAATAAGCAATTAATCTTTTATGTAATCATCAATATACAAAAAATAATAATAATAAATTAATTCTCTTCCTCTGGAATATCTGATTTCTAAGTATAAATTTCCTAAGACGAGGGTCTCTTGGAAACTAAAATTCGCCCTTATTAACTCTCATATAAAATATTTTTTTTTACCATTTAATATAAATTTATAAGTTTTAAACTCTCATACTTGCTTGTATCTGGAGAGTCAGTTTAATTAGTTCAATTTTGGTTAAAACTGAATCTATTAAACCACCATTAAGGGGTTTCAAGATTCTTAGACTCAAAGATTTTAGTTATAATTTATGCAGAATAATTTTAATAATTATGAGCATTTAAAATCGATTTATTATTTATTGTAAATTTTATGCCATTTAATTTAAAAGTAATTATAACTTCACGCAACTGTCAAAGTAGTTATCAAATGAAGGATATTTCTCAAGGAAATCATCATATTATTTATACTAAGTAATAATTAAATAAATATTTATTTTATAATAAGTGGTTGAAGTAAATGTTGGATTCCAAATTTTCTTAATGAAATTGCTATTTAAGAACAGTTCTCTACACATTAAAAAAAAATACTCAAATAATTTTGAGAGTATTATGAAATTTATATATCATAATTAAATCTTAGTTCTCTAAGAGCTTTGGTTGGGCTATTGAATAATTTATTGTTCAATTTGTCAAATAGAAAGTATGCTGCTGGAAGCATTTTTCTAAGAATTATTATTTTTGATTGGTCTTACTAAATAATAATAATAATAATAATAATAATAATTAACTCGCATCGAGGGCTTAAAGCCCCCCGAGCATATCATTAAAAAGGAACTCAGTTCTTTTGGTTGTTTCTTCTCTTTTTGTTGTTTCTTCTGGATCTTTTTGGTTGTCTTTGTTTGTTGTTTGTTTTTCTACCCATGTTCTGGTTTTGTCTTCTACGGTCTTGTCTTAGAATGGTGACGGAGTCGTCACCAACGTGTTTATATTTAATTGATGATTAAACTTATAAGATTTTGAGTGAGAATTTAATAAGGCCAAGGGAGATGAGGGATTTAAAATTTTCTTTCATTAAGAAGATGAGATCGCTTGAAAAGTTTTTGGAGAAGTTCCAAGGGTTTTTTAAATCTGATTGTATTTGTGTTGAGCATGTGGTCTTGGTCTGTGTCGCCGTACATAATGACATCTAAGTCGTAGGATCTAAGTTTGTCAATGGTTTTGAGAAAGGTTCTGATTTATTTAGGTGTATCAGGGTCGTTAGCTATGGTGTGCTAGGCTTTGGTTTCTCTATCGAGGATTTCTTCAAGTTGTTCAAAGTAGTAAGCAATTGTGTTAGATAGTCCTTAGGTTGCTGCTTGGATTCTCAGAGACACGATTTGTTCTTTGAGTTCTAGTGCTTTCAAAACAGTTCTGGCTGAGACTTTAGTACCGCTATTAGCTTCATCTATGAGGGCTTTAAATGCTTGGTCTGTCTTAGTTGTATAGAAGTCTGGAAGGTCTTTGAATTTTGTGGAAGCTCTGTCATTCATTTGGACATCTCTGTGGTTACTCATATTTAATAATGATTAATATTTTAATATTAATTAGGAATCTTGTTTAAAATTTTCCTAGTAGGAAATCTTATTAAAGGGTGATTCATTAATAAGTGTTAAGGTTTCCTATTAAATAGGAATTTTGTTTAATGACGTATTAGAGGACGTCAAGGATTATTCATCTTCTTCATAGAAGGAGATGTCAGCTTCAGAGTCATAGTCTAATAAGCTAGACTTGTGTAATGGCGCTTGGAGATGGCGCATTGCGAAGCCAGGTATTCCTGCTCTTCCTGTATAAATTGTTAGTTGAGGTTCGAGATCTCTTGTTGAGAGAACCTGTTGTGGAATTGTGCAAGTGCACTGGTGAGTGGTTGGAAATCAATTTTTGTGTTGATGGGGGAAGAGGGTTAGGGAATGAACTCTAGGGATTAGGCATCCAGGTTACCAAAATCAGTAGATGGTTGTCGGGCTTTCGAGATTCATTTATTGTTGACTTAGATTAGGAAGAGTGATTAAGCTAGAAGTTCTAGCCAGTTTGCAACATAGTGGTTGTTTTAGTTGTGAGCTCTGATTTTGGCTTCATTTCTGAGTTTAAAGATTAGGGATGGGTTTATCTAGGCAACTTTTTTGGCGATGTAGATGATTTTTTAGATTGTAAGATGTCCCCAATCGTTGTTCATAGTCTCTGAGATGATGATGTCTATGATGTCTTTGAGTCTAGATCCTCTGATGAGGGTTGAAATGAAGTTCTTTGTGTAGGTCGAGAAGTTGGGCATTTCTCTCTTATGTTCCACTCACTTAGATTATAATTTAATAATTTTTGTCTTACTAAATAATATAATTGAAATTAAAAAGGTTTTAAATAATAAATATATACATCTTCAGTGCTTAATGGGTCTAGTATACCTCCATATGTCTTTTTGAAGCAGAATATAAATGACCAATATAAAGTAGAATTACTAAAATTAAAGCAAACGGTAAAATATTTGAAGTTATACATTATAACCTATTTAAAACAACATTTTAAATAGTTTTAAATTATTTATACTAAAAACTATTTAAAAATACAATTTTGTCCTTTTAGGTCTTCATCAGTTGGATAAATTTTAAGATAAAAGATTTATAATGATAAATTATATTATACTTATGGATCTGTAATTGCATATTCTTCTTTCAAAAATACTATCAAATACTATTTATATGTTTCTATTCCTCTATCTCTACATAATTTCTTAACTTTTTATATGTCAGTGATATGTTCAAAGCCTGGATTTTCTCTGGTGCTAAATGTTCCCTTTGCTATAAGATGCTTAAAAAAGAGATTTTCAAAATTTTAAGACAATGCTCCGGTAACGCACTATATTTTATTTGATATGAAGATTAAAAAAAGAAATCATTGAAAAAATAAGAATTATCCAATATTAAAATCACCTCGTCGAATTCTCTAGAGATGATTAATTATTTTTTAAAGCCTGATTTTGCTGCGAAATGTTAATGTTATTCTTTCTCTATCATTTTCCTAGTAATTTCTCTTTGTTTTTGTTTTTAGCTGGCAACAGACTTTGAGAAATTTCTAAAGAGGATTCATTACTTTTGTTAGGTTCTTTTGATTCCTCAAAATTTTCTAAAGGTTACTCAGCTAAGGCTTTCTCCTTGTTATGGTCATCATCATTTTTAGTGGCTGTCTCATTTTTACTAAAATATATCTTTTTGGGCAAATAATTTTAAATTTATAAATTTTAATTTTTGAATATGAAAAACCAATTCCTTAAGTAATTTTGAAGAATGATTCAAAAATTATAAGGTAAATTTAATTAAAAGGAGAATTTGAAGGTTTCAAATTTAATTATTAATTTATTTTTTAATAGTTATTTTTTAATCTAAAAGCTATAGAAAAAATACGTCAAATCTTCTTTAAGTAATTCTGCCATGCAAAGTTAAAAATTAAAACTTACGCTATTACCATTATGTTTGAAATAAAAAATTTTCAATATTTAATTCTATTTATCATTAATACTAAGAGCAGGCTGTTCCCCTTGACTTAACCTGGGCCTTTTCCTACCTCGTTCTAGCTCATTCTAAAACCCTCTTTAGATTCTTTTGTCCTTAATATTTTCCACAGATTTTTCATTTACACATGAATTAGTATTTTAACCTAAATGAGCAGGTGTATTGGTTGAAATATATTGTTAAGGATGGTAACAGCCACTATAGTATTAATGAGACATAGCCATGTGATGATGACCTTTATAGTAAAGGTTGTAATTCGTTACATAATTATAGTTTTGGATATAATTATGATATGCCAAATCCCTTTAATATGCCAAGTAAGCTTGCTATTAAATGCTCCTATAAAATAAGATAAGCAAAATAATTTAATTTATTAATTTTTTAATAGTGGATTTTCTATTGGATTATTGCAATCATAAAAAGGGAGTGGGTTTAAATCGTATAAAAATTATTATTGGTAATATCGAAAATCATTTTATACTTAATTCAAAATTATTGAATATTTTACTTTCTTTCATTTTAGATTTACATTATTTAAGAATAATTCTAATAACTATTTTTATAGTATCTTTAAAAGCTAAAAAGTTATATAAAGTTGTTAAAATATAAAAAACAAATTTTGTCAAATGTAAGACTTTTAATTATTTAAGTTTGAATTTTAACTAGGATATATTTATGTTTAAATAAATTACGTGAATTATTTTGTAGATAATTAAATAGAAATTTATAGAGCATGTCAAAATCCTTCTTAAAGTAATTAAATAAGGATGCCCCCAATAAAATGAATATAATTATAAAATAGTAATTCATAAAATTTATCAATTTGACAATATTTTATCCAATCAACATGCAACTTACATATTTTAATTGGATAGATTTGGAAAACTGGAGATATGTCTTTAATTTCCACCAATCAGAAATAAGTAATTATCGAGCTTGTTATTAACATGCCTCCTTCCCTTCTTGGATGATAAGGAATCCTACTACTTATAATTAAATAAAAAAGAATCATGCAAAATTAAAAATAATTCTAGTCATGTTGCTCATTATCATATGGGAGACATCGAATTTCAGAAGGTTTTTCCTTTACTTTTACTTTCTCATATTTCACACTCATAGCTTAAATTTTAATTCAAGAACAATAGTTGATAAACACTTATAAAATTAATTTGTATTAATTAATTTATCAATTATTGTTTTATCATAACAAATGAATACCTAAATATAATGAATGAATTTACTCAGATTTTTAATACAATTTATTAATTAAATCTAGCTCCCTTCTTCTTAATATCATTTTGTTGCGAGTTTTCAACAATTTTAAGATCCAACTAGAGGTTTCTATATTATTTAAGATTATTTATATAACAAAATAATAATAATATACATATTGTATATTTTTATAAGTTACTTTTAGATTCATGATCCTCTGAATCTGAAATTTTATCCGACGATATAAACGTATGTTCGTCTTCAGATTTAGAACTTTATGAAATAGTTGACAGCTAAGAGATGGGTTTGGAATCTAATCTTCTCTGGAAACTGTAGTTAGCATCGATTCCAGAAACCTCCGTCTATTTAAAATATTTAAATACATTTTATTTAAAATAGCAATAAATGATTAAAAGTTCCAAATATTAAAAGCAGTTTTATTAAATAGTAGCATTACAAATAAAAAATTTTAAACTTAAAATAATATATACAATAAAATATATTTTTTTATTATATAGAAATTTGTTCAGGAAAATTAGCAGTTATTCATTTTTTATATTAAACAATAACTATCATTGGTTCTTAATGAATTTATTTTTTTAAATTATTTAAGGTTTACTTAATGACAAAAGATAATTAAATTGATTTTCATATTTGATTCTTTCTTTTAAACTTATTATTAAAAAAAGTTGAAATTACAATATTATAAAAGGAAACTATTTTGAGATAAATGTCTTTTGTGTAATGAATCTTTTCTAGTATATTTCAGCATTTTCTGCATTCCCAGGAGTTGAACAGTTAGACTGAATTGTACTTTCTGTAAAGCTCTGATTGCTTAATATTGGGCCTTGTTCCTTAATGTATTCTCTATCTTCGCAATCTTTGCATTAATAATCATCTTGAGTAGCCAAGTCTATTATAAATATACAATCTTATGATTGCTTTATAAATACCTGATAATCAATTAATATTCTATAATTTAGCAATAACTATTCATGATTATGATTATTAGAATCCGTAGCCATTTTTATTTTTAAGTTTAAGTAATCAATAAATCTATCAACACAGAAAGGACATTCACTTGAATTTCTTCGATCTTAAGAACTATAGTAGGTCTTTCGCAGGTAATAGTTTTTAATAATTAACTTATTAATTTTAATATAAAATATTCTGGAAATTATTTATATTATTAAGTCACCAATATCCTTCCCTAATAGTTAGATAACTAGATTAGGTTAGTGGTTTAGATAAGGGTGGAAGCTGTGTGCAGAGTGTTCTCTGGTATGGGGTTATGAACTCATTAAATATAAATAATTATGGATTTTATGGATATCATAATATATTGCAAGTTCCTTTAAAAACAACACTAAACTAACGAATTTAATAATTAAACTAAAATGATTCTAACTTAATAGGATTATAAATTTAAATTTAAACAATTAAATAAGTTAAAAGATCACAGAGACGTAGGGAAATATCATGAACAGTACTAGTTTTATTAAAAAATAAATATTTAAACAATTTAATTAATAATATTAAATTAAAATTACTATTAGCATTCTATTATTAGTTTAACATAGTAATCTTGAAATAATTGATGAATATAATTGTAAGAATTAGATTATATGTATATATCAATAATTGATTTTGCCAGAAATTGAACTATATTATTTATGATATAAATTTAACATAATAAAAATATACACTTATATTGGAGTTTAATTTTAAATTATAAAATAAATTTATTTTCTATTAAAAATAGTAAATAAATTTATGAAAATATAATAAATATAAATTTATATCATTTTATATGATTTATTTTATAATGATAAATATTATAATTAAAATAAATAATTTAATTTGATAATATTTTTAGATATATAAGCAATAGCCGAAAATTTTAAAGTTAAAGTAATAAAATAAGACCTGATTAGCAACTAATTTAATTTTATAACGAGAAATAATTTGTTTGATAATTATTAGAATTTATATGAGTTTATAAAATATAAAAATTTATCAAATCCATCTAGCAATATCAAAATCTTAAATATAACATGAAAGCATATTTTTTGATATAATTTTTAATATATTTAATTTAATAATAACTTTGAGAATAAATTAAGATTCAATAATTAATAAGAGATTTAACTTAAAATGTACATGAAAACCTCTTATTTGTCAACTGATAAAATAAAGCAAAAGTTTTATAAGGATTTCATATTATGGCATGTGTAGTAATAAATAAAGGAAGTATAAAATTAATTTATAAAAATATTTGATTCTTGTAAAATTTAAAAGAAATTATCTTTATAATTTTTTATAATACGATTTTATTTTAAGTTAATAAAACTATTATTTTCATATTAAAAATTCCAATATTCAGGCTATGGGGAAGCATCCTCCCCCCCCTAATTTATACTTTTTATTATGTAGTCTGATAGAGTTTTTGACGCTGAGTAATAGTAGCTAATGAACTTGGGGTGTGCGAGCAATAGTTTTGGAGCTATGACCTCTTATAAGTCAAAAAATTATATATAAAATCATCATAAAATTGACAAAAATTTTCAATTTTTCTTCAAATTTTTAATTTTCATAAAATTATCGATTTAAGTGAAAAATATGAAATTTAACAAATTATATAAATCTTATTTAATTATTAACAATAAAATTAAAAAATAAAATTATTCTCTCTTATTAAAAAAATGCAAAAACAATTATTTTCAATTTTATTGTTAATAATTAAATAAGATTTATATAATTTGTTAAATTTCTTAATTTTCACTTAAATTGATAATTTTATGAAAATTAAAAATTTGAAGAAAAATTGAAAATTTATGTCAATTTTATGATGATTTTATATATAATTTTTTGACTTATAAGAGGTCATAGCTAAAAAACTATTGCTCGCACACCCCAAGTTTATTAGCTACTATTACTCAGCGTCAAAAACTCTATCAGACTACATAATAAAAAGTATAAATTAGGGGGGGGAGGATGCTTCCCCATAGCCAATATTCATTATAATTTTGCGATATATATATATATATATATATATCTTTTTTAACCTGTTAAATATCCAAACTATTTTCTTGCTTTTTTTAAAAAAAACAAAAACTATAAAATTTAAATAATAAAGGGATGTTCTTGAATGTTTATAAAAATCAAATATTATTTTTGATTAACTTATTGATAATTATATTCAATTTAGCGCAATCTCTAGAATGTTAATTATTAGTTAACTCAAACAGAGGTTGCTGCTGAATCAGCTTTTCTAATAATCAAAGTCCTCATGTATTTTCTATTGCTGGATTTTTTACGTGCAGAAGATATATAATGTCATATATATATATTGAATTTAATACCTCGTAATGATATTTGCATAAATAAATTTTTAACTTACTCTGTGCTAATCTGGTTTAATATTTTTAATGTTATAATATGTTAAAGCCGTAAAGAAAAGCATTGCATGAATATCATGAGCATATGAATTATTAGAATTTTTATGTTAATACATAACTCTTCCTATTTTTTAAATTCATAAAACATTAACTCTTAATTTTTCAAAATCTATACTTTTATAACAGGAAACTTTTGATTTATAATTTCATTTTTAAAAGGACTAAAGTATAAATTTTTCATTATTTGGAAAATTTAAGTCTTTTATATGAAAAGAAAGTAATATATGATCTCAATAACAAATAATGTATAAATTTATTTAAAATTAGTATAAACTAATCAATTAATAATTAAATAAAAAATAAAAAATTAAAATTATTATATATTGAAAATTATTAGATATATCAATTACTTGCAGGAAATATTATGGATTAAAAAATTATGATGAATAATAAATGAGTTTTAAAAAACAAATAATTATAGATATATTTTTTATATTCTAAAATTATTTAAATTTTTAAATAAATCTAAAAAAAGTTTCAAATAAAAATAATTAGTATAAAAATATAAAAAGTTTCAATAAAAATAAGAAAACTTAATTGTATAATGAATTAAATAAAATCAATTATAATGTAGGATTAATAACATATTTAAATTTAAAAATAAAAGGATATTATCAATTAAAAATAAAAAATAAAAATTTTAATTAAATAAAAATATTAAAAAATGACATTGTAATAAACAAAATATAAAAATAAAAAAATATTAAAAAAAAATTAAATAAAAATTACTAAAATCAATGTTTATTATAAAAAAATGTTTTGTATAAAAGAAAAAAAAATTATCTAAAAAATAAACTAAAATTCTACATAATAAATATTTAAAGTGATAAAAAAAAAGAAAAAAGGAATAAAAAAGAGAAATATATAAAGAAGATAAACATCGATTTTTAGTGTTTTCAAGGCAGCGGGAGAGGGTCACGGAAATTCATGAGATGACCTGGAATTAAGCAAATCCACTAAATTTGGGCTCCTGAGCAAGAGTGTGACACTGGAACACCAGATATATAGTCATTTTCAAAAGTTATAGGGGGGTCATTTTGTCCATTTTTGGGTTTTCAAAAATTTGTCCAGGGCCGAACCTTTCCCCGCCAAAATACAACTTCCATTTTATATTTCCCAAAAACACCCGAATATAATGATTCTGGTCATTTAGACCTCGCTGAACACGAATATAAAATCAGAATTGATTTATCTTCAAAACGCGCAAAGATATAAGCAAAATAAGCAATTTTCAGCAATTTCCTTATATAACCCTTAGCCCTTCATTTTTGGGTTTTTGAGGACCTCAAAAGATGGTCACGGAAATTCATGAGATGACCTGGAATTAAGCAAATCCACTAAATTTGGGCTCCTGAGCAAGAGTGTGACACCGGAACACCAGATATATAGTCATTTTCAAAAGTTATAGGGGAGTCATTTTGTCTATTTTTGGGGTTTTCAAAAATTTGTCCAGGCCGAACCTTTCCCCGGCAAAATACAACTTCCATTTTATATTTCCCAAAAACACCCGAATATAATGATTCTGGTCATTTAGACCTCGCTGAACACGAATATAAAATCAGAATTGATTTATCTTCAAAACGCGCAAAGATATAAGCAAAATAAGCAATTTTCAGCAATTTCCTTATATAACCCTTTGCCCTTCATTTTTGGGTTTTTGAGGACCTCAAAAGATGGTCACGGAAATTCATGAGATGACCTGGAATTAAGCAAATCCACTAAATTTGGGCTCCTGAGCAAGAGTGTGACACCGGAACACCAGATATATAATCATTTTCAAAAGTTATAGGGGGGTCATTTTGTCCATTTTCGCCCTTTTCAAAAATTTGTCCAGGGCCGAACCTTTCCCCGGCAAAACTCAACTTGCAATTTATATTTCCTAAAAACACCCGAATAATAATGATTCTGGTCATTTAGACCTCGCTGAACACGAATATAAAATCAGAATGTATTTATCTTCAAAACGCGCAAAGATATATGCAAATTAGCAATTTTCAGCAATTTCATTTTATAACCCTTTGCCCTTCATTTTTGTGTTTTTGAGGACCTCAAAAGATGGTCACGGAAATTCATGAGATGACCTGGAATTAAGCAAATCCACTAAATTTGGGCTCCTAAGCAAGAGTGTGATACGGGAACACCAGATATATAGTCATTTTCAATAATTATAGGGGGATCATTTTTCTATTTTTGGGTTTTCAAAAATTTGTCCAGGGCCGAACCATTCCCCGGCAAAATACAACTTCCATTTTATATTTCTCAGAAACACCCGAATATAATGATTCTGGTCATTTAGACCTCGCTGAACACGAAAATAAAATCAGAATAGATTTATCTTAAAAACGCGCAAAGATATAAGCAAGATAAGCAATTTTCAGCAATTTCCTTATATAACCCTTAGCCCTTCATTTTTGGGTTTTTGAGGACCTCAAAAGATGGTCACGGAAATTCATGAGATGACCTGGATTTAAGCAAATCCACTAAATTTGGGCTCCTGAGCAAGAGTGTGACACTGGAACACGAGATATATAGTCATTTTAAAAAGTTATAGGGGGGTCATTTTGTCCATTTTTGGGTTTTCAAAAATTTGTCCAGGGCCTAACCTTTCCCCGCCAAAATACAACTTCCATTTTATATTTCCCAAAAACACCCGAATATAATGATTCTGGTCATTTAGACCTCGCTGAACACGAATATAAAATCAGAAATAATTTATCTTCAAAACGCGCAAAGATATAAGCAAAATTAACAATTTTCAGCAATTTCCTTATATAACCCTTAGCCCTTCATTTTTGGGTTTTTGAGGACCTCAAAAGATGGTCACGGAAATTCATGAGAGATGACCTGGAATTAAGCAAATCCTCTAAATTTGGGCTCCTGAGCAAGAGTGTGACACCGGAACACCAGATATATAGTCATTTTCAAAAGTTATAGGGGGTTATTTTGTCTATTTTTGGGGTTTTCAAAAATTTGTCCAGGCCGAACCTTTCCCCGGCAAAATGCAACTTCCATTTTATATTTCCCAAAAACACCCGAAAATAATGATTCTGGTCATTTAGACCTCGCTGAACACGAATATAAAATCAGAAATGATTTATCTTAAAAACGCGCAAAGATATAAGCAAAATAAGCAATTTTCAGCAATTTCCTTATATAACCCTTGGCCCTTCATTTTTGGCTTTTTTAGGTCCTCAAAAGATAGTTACGGAAATTCATGAGATGACCTGGAATTAAGCAAATCCACTAAATTTGGGCTCCTGAGCAAGAGTGTGACACTGGAACACCAGATATATAGTCATTTTCAAAAGTTATAGGGGGGTCATTTTGTCCATTTTTGGGTTTTTCAAAAACTTGTCCAGGGCCGAACCTTTCCCCAGCAAAATACAACTTCCATTTATATTCCCAAAAACACCCGAAAATAATGATTCTGGTCATTTAGACCTCGCTGAACACGAATATAAAATCAGAAATGATTTATCTTAAAAACGCGCAAAGATATAAGCAAAATAAGCAATTTTCAGCAATTTCCTTATATAACCCTTGGCCCTTCATTTTTGGCTTTTTTAGGTCCTCAAAAGATAGTTACGGAAATTCATGAGATGACCTGCAATTATGCAAATCCACTAAATTTGGGCTCCTGAGCAAGAGTGTGACACTGGAACACCAGATATATAGTCATTTTCAAAAGTTATAGGGGGGTCATTTTGTCCATTTTTGGGTTTTTCAAAAATGTGTCCAGGGCCGAACCTTTCCCCGGCAAAATTCAACCTCCATTTTATATTTCACAAAAACACCCGAATATAATGATTCTGGTCATTTAGACCTCGCTGAACACGAATATAAAAACAGAATTAATTTATCTTCAAAAAACGCGCAAAGATGTAAGCAAAATAAGCAATTTTCAGCAATTTCTTTATATAACCCTTGGCCCTTCAATTTTTGGTTTTTGAGGGCCTCAAAAGATAGTCACGGAAATTCATGAGATGACCTGTGATTAAGCAAATCCACTAAATTTGGGCTCCTGAGCAAGAGTGTGACACCGGAACACCAGATATATAGTCATTTTCAAAAGTTATAGGGGGGTCATTTTGTCCATTTTTGGGTTTTCAAAAATTAGTCCAGGGCCGAATCTTTCCCCGGCAAAATACAACTTCCATTTTATATTTCCCCAAAACACCCGAATATAATGATTCTTGTCATTAAGACCTCGCTGAACACGAATATAAAATCAGAATTGATTTATCTTCAAAACGCGCAACAAGATATAAGCAAAATAAGCAATTTGCAGCAATTTCCTTATATAACCCTTGGCCCTTCATTTTTGGGTTTTTGAGGACCTCAGAAGATGGTCACGGAAATTCATGAGATGACCTGTAATTAAGCAAATCCACTAAATTTGGGCTCCTGAACAAGAGTGTGACACCGGAACACCAAATATATAGTCATTTTCAAAAGTTATAAGGGATCATTTTGTCCATTTTTGGTTTTTCAAAAATTTGTCCAGTTCCGAACCTTTCCCCGGCAAAACTCAACTTGCAATTTATATTTCCCAAAAACACCCGAATATAATGATTCTGGCCATTTAGACCTCGCTGAACACGAATATAAAATCAGAAATGATTTATCTTAAAAACGCGCAAAGATATAAGCAAAATAAGCAATTTTCAGCAATTTCCTTATATAACCCTTGGCCCTTCATTTTTGGCTTTTTTAGGTCCTCAAAAGATGTCACGGAAATTCATGAGATGACTTGGAATTAAGCAAATCCACTAAATTTGGGCTCCTGAGCAAGAGTGTGACACCAGAACACCAGATATATAGACATTTTCAAAAGTTATAGGGGTGTCATTTTGTTTATTTTTGGGTTTTCAAAAATTTGTCCAGAGCCGAACCTTTCCCCGGCAAAATACAACTTCCATTTTATATTTACCAGAAACACCCGAATATAATGATTCTGGTCATTTAGACCTCGCTGAACACGAATATAAAATCAGAAATGATTTATCTTAAAAACGCGCAAAGATATAAGCAAAATAAGCAATTTTCAGCAATTTCCTTATATAACCCTTGGCCCTTCATTTTTGGCTTTTTTAGGTCCTCAAAAGATAGTTACGGAAATTCATGAGATGACCTGGAATTAAGCAAATCCTCTAAATTTGGGCTCCTGAGCAAGAGTGTGACACCGGAACACCAGATATATAGTCATTTTCAAAAGTTATAGGGGTCATTTTGTCCATTTTTCGGTTTTTCAAAAATTTGTCCAGGGCCGAACCTTTCCCCGGCAAAATACAACTTCCATTTATATTTCCCAAAAACACCCGAATATAATGATTCTGGTCATATAGACCTCGCTGAGCACGAATATAAAATCAGAATTGATTTATATTCAAAACGCGCAAAGATGTAAGCAAAATAAGCAATTTTCAGCAATTTCTTTATATAACCCTTGGCCCTTCAATTTTTGGTTTTTGAGGGCCTCAAAAGATAGTCACGGAAATTCATGAGATGACCTGTGATTAAGCAAATCCACTAAATTTGGGCTCCTGAGCAAGAGTGTGACACCGGAACACCAGATATATAGTCATTTTCAAAAGTTATAGGGGGGTCATTTTGTCCATTTTTGCGTTTTCAAAAATTTGTCCAGGGTCGAACCTTTCCCCGGCAAAATGCAACTTCCATTTCATATTTCCCAATAACACCCGAATATAATGATTCTGGTCATTTAGACCTCGCTGAACACGAATATAAAATCAGAATTGATTTATCTTCAAAAC
>ARYC01022598.1:0-21565 GCA_000711775.1 Oxytricha trifallax
CCTGTCGAGGACCTCTAAAAACCACTCTAAGACTTTCTATTCTTGCTAACCACAAATAACCTTGATTATAATGATAAACTTATGTGTGTAATTTGTACAAAGGAAATTCAATCTCACGAAACCATGGTCATAAATCTAACATTCAGCTTAAACTTGGTATAGTATAAAATCACTTCGACCTGTCGAGGACCTCTAAAAACCACTCTAAGACTTTCTATTCTTGCTAACGACAAATAACCTTGATTATAATGATAAAATTATGTGTTTAATTTCTACAAAGGAAATTCAATCTCATGAAACCATGGTCATAAATCTAACATTCAGCTTAAACTTGGTATAGTATAAAATCACTTCGACCTGTCGAGGACCTCTAAAAACCACTCTAAGACTTTCTATTCTTGCTAACGACAAATAACCTTGATTATAATGATAAACTTATGTGTGTAATTTGTACAAAGGAAATTCAATCTCATGAAAGCATGGTCATAAATCTAACATTCAGCTTAAACTTGGTATAGTATTAAATCACTTCGACCTGTCGAGGACCTCTAAAAACCACTTTAGGACTTTCTATTCTTGCTAACGACAAATAACCTTGATTATAATGATAAAGTCATGTGTGTAATTTGTACAAAGGAAATTCAATCTCCATGAAACCATGGTCATAAATCTAACATTCAGCTTAACCTTGGTATAGTATAAATTCACTTCGACCTGTCGAGGACCTCTACAAACCACTCTAAGACTTTCTATTCTTGCTAACGACAAATAACCTTGATTATAATGATAAAGTTATGTGTGTAATTTGTACAAAGGAAATTCAATCTCATGAAACCATGGTCATAAATCTAACATTCAGCTTAAACTTGGTATAGTATAAAATCACTTCGGCCTGTTATGATCTTTTATATCATCTTTAAGATTTGAAAATGCAATATAAAAAATTTAATGTGTTTACAGGGATTACTAAATTTTCATTGAGAATGTTTTATTTTTTAATTCAGTATATTTTTTTTTTAAATTTAATTTTGTAGACACTAAATAATTGTTAATAAAGATTTTAATCCAATATATTAACTTCAATATTTTACGTATTTTCTTATAGTTAGTATTTTTATTAACAAGTAAATCTGCGAATTTTTTTTCTTCTCAAATTCATTCAATCATTCTACTTTTTATTTTTTTTATTTTTAATTAAAAATGTAGTCTTTGTTTTATATATATTAATATTCTCTTTTCTATTTACTTATCAAAATAATGCAAAATATCATTCAAATATTTAAAGATTAAAATGAAATATTTTAATTATTATATTTTAAATTTTTAGATTATTTATTTATACTTATCTAACTCTAAGTAATTTTTACTTATTGTTTCTTCCTTTTCTATAAAGTTTCTCAACATTATCTTTTTTACCTCCTGTCATTTCAACTTCTCTTTCTCTATCTGCTAATATTAGTACTTTATTCAAGTATTTTATTGGGGTATTCAAAAATATATATTTTTTCTGTTTGTTGATATAACTTCCATTTATGTTTCAACAAGTAAGAATATTAAGATGAACTGGCTTCCTGAGGAATTTTAACTTATTCTTGAGAGAGTTAATTCTATAAATTGTTTCTGTTCATTTTCTTATTTAATCTTCTCAGTTGTCAGTTTAAATCTTTCATTATTATAATATCTTTGGTGATATATTTCTCCTTTATAATCTAACCATATACTTTAACCTGTTCTGTAAATTTTATAGTTTTTCTTTTAAATAAGTGTTTTATAAACTGTGATGATTTAAATGTTGTGGAAATCACTTAAAATTTAGGAAGTTCCTAATTATGAACTTTATGAAAGTTTAAATTTCTTAATTTGATATTTTTGACTATTTAACAGAGTACATCACCATTCCTTAACAGTTAGTTCTGTGCAATCATTGATGTAGAAACCAGTTAAAATTTTTAGAGTAGCCTTCTCTCTCTTATTCAATTCTCTGAACTCTTACTCTTCCGTTAGCTTTCTTCTTAAGTCTATCTAGAGTTAAGCAAAATCTACCTAGTTTTAGAAGATCCTTCTATATTGGAGTTTGACTGCAGTTTTATCCACAAACACTAGTTCAGGATTCTCATAAAGCACCCCTATTATTCCAGTTAGACTTTTCGCTAATTCTAAATAGAATTTTGGCTTCCTGTTCCTGACAGAAAAATGGCAGTCATCCAAGCTATGCAACTAAAGACAGCTCTAAAAAATTCAACTGACACCACAAGCAGTGAATGCTATGGTTGATAGATAAAAAGATTTATATAATCTCAATTCTACGAGTTCATTGATGCCTGATGTATTTACTTCATGTCCTCATCATCAAGTCTTACTCTAATATAAAGTATAGTACTTTTCACATTTATGAGAAAAATATATTTTATTCAACTTCATTTGCTGATATCTATCTTTTATTGTTTATTGATTGTATTTTCCACTCGCTTCGTTGACTGTCTCCGTTTCTTTCGCTTTCCTCATACCTTTACCTACCTCTTTGCTTGTTAAAAAGTATATTAACTACTGTTTCAATTAAAACTATGAATTTATCCATGTATTTTTAATTATTACTGAGTTGTTTGATTAATGCTAAAAATAATCTTGGGTATTCTGTTGAATTTGTAATTTTGGTTCTTCACAGCCTTGCATGCATTTCTGCATCTTCTTCTTGGGGACATTGTTGTTCTCTGTCTTCTATCTTGTTCTTGCTTTTAGCTGAATTAACTTCTAATTTATTAATTTAATTCCTTGTATACAATACTTATAATATATTACATTTTGTACAGATGGTATAATATTCAATGCTTTTTCTACTAAATTATAATTAATTTAATAATACTTGAAAATTATTTGGTAAAAACCAGTCTTCGTTTCCAGACAAGACGCAGTAATTACTAAATTGATAATCAAACTATTTATATTAAAGGTCACTTAGAAAGAGCCCTAATAATTCGATTTATGTAGTATTTATTTCCTTGAAATATTATATAAATACAGTCCTATG
The DNA here is from genome assembly GCA_000711775.1 of Oxytricha trifallax. Classification (NCBI taxonomy): domain Eukaryota; phylum Ciliophora; class Spirotrichea; order Sporadotrichida; family Oxytrichidae; genus Oxytricha; species Oxytricha trifallax. The sequence continues at coordinate 3,029 of ARYC01022598.1, forward strand.
ATGGAGAGGATAGTTTTTTTCCAACAAAATTGTGACTATTATATTTATAAAATTAATTTTATCATTAAATTATTATATTTTTGCAGTTTTGTTTTCAATTTAATCAATAAAAATATATATTTATAAATCATGCTGATGTATTTTTTGTTATTCGACTTGCTGAGTTAAAATATAGATGATATTTATTCTTAAAACTTTGCTAATTAATATGAATATTACTAATATTATATCATCAGTATCTAATAGTTTCTATTAAACTTTGAATGTAATATGTGGATACCGTTATATAAAGTGGAATATTAAATTTGGGGGGGGAAAGTTTCCTGCACTCGTGATAGTTTCCTGCACTTTTTTTATTTGTAAAATTTCATAAATTTAACAATAAAATTTTTTTACAACCCATAAATTTTAAGATATTTTTTATATCATATACGAACTTCATGAAAATATAGTGTTATACATTATCTAATTTTATATACCATTAAAAGAATAAATTAGAATTTTAATAATAATTGGATAGAATATTTGGAATTTCATTAGATACAGAAGTCTACTAATATCAGATAAAATCTATATAGTGGATAAATTTCACCCTTGCTTGGATGGTGATTTGATTCCATGTTAATTAACATATTGATTAATTGAAGAATAGATTGAGTAAAAAAAATTTTAAAAAATTAGTAAAAAATTTGGTTGATAAATGTGATAAAAATCAAATTCTAAAAATGAAAAAAAATTTAGTGCAGGAAACTATCCTAAAAATTTTTTTTTATTATAAACCGGTGCAGGAAACTTTCCCCCCCCCTTAAATTTATAGTGAAACTTAACATAAGTATTCTCCATTTTATAAATATAAAATATTTAATAAAATTAAAAAAGATTTGAAATAAATATATTTTATTGTATGTAAAAAACAATGCTACAATTCATATTTAAGATTATTTAAAACTATAGGAAGTTTTTTAATATTTAAAAATAATTACTAATTCATGAATTTTAAGTTAATTAAAGCTGTATTTTCATCTAAATATAAATTAGAAAATTTTAATATTTCTTGTAATTATTTTTAAATATTTTTTATAATAGCGGTAATTATAACATTCAAAGTTTATTCTTATTTAATATAAAATAATAAATAAGAAATTGATTATAACCTTGATAAAAAAATATTTTTTTAAGGATCATTATAAATGGGACATACTGTGCTATGATATATGTATATATCGTTAAAGAATTAAAGACCAAAGTTTTAGTCAATAAATTTAATAAACTATAAAAATAAGACAAAGAATAAGTAAATCTTTGCAGATAAGATGAATAAATATGGCAAATGCTAAAAGTATGTAGACTTCAATATCAATTAAGATCATAAAAGCACCTCAACATATCAAAATATAGTATCTGCTTGAATTCTTCTATAAAAAATAATCAGAGTTGAGTATCTAAATGCCAAAGTCGAATTAAAGTGACTTCGACTACATCATTTATAAGGAAAATCTTATGTTGGTAAAGGTGCACCATTCCCGTAATTTTCTTGCCTTCCCTTGGCTTTTATTATCATTTCTACGTCAATACGTCAATTACTGAATGATTTCATAAACTGAAGAAACTATGATCAATTAGCAATAGTAGTTTTTGACTCTTTTCTTTGCATTAATCTTTTTAATTATAAAAATCTAGTAATATAATTTTGATAATATTTGACGAAGGATTTTTTTGTTTGTTAAACTTGTTCTTATATAGTCTTAAACAATTGATCACATTAAGTGGTCACAATTATTTGTCAAATGACTTTGTAAAGTGTGATAAAAGGAATTTATGCATCAATTAGCTATGATCTGTCATAAAATCAATTTATAATAATTTCTTGACTACAAGAAATGTTTATTTATTTACCTTTTTATCACATCATTTATGATTATAAAGTGAATTTAAAATTTAAGCATAAACAACATGCAATTATTATTTTTTTTTCTTACAAATATACAAACCATGTAAGGTCTTTAATGATTTTTTATGCGGTGTAAATATTAAATTTTTATCTTAATTATTGGATAATTATTATAAATATCCCAGATTGTACTTTTTATAATTAAGTTTACTACTACTATAAGCCAATAATCTTAATTAAAATAGCAACCTAAAATTAAAGAATATCACTCTAACTTTAATATGATTAAACTGTTGCTATATAAAGTAACTTAAACATATCCATCTATATTAAATTGATTTAAAACAATATAAGATCCTCACTTTAAAAGATTGATTCTCATCGCTCATTAAGCTACTGATATTGATCTCACAACACCTTTTAGCTTTGAAGTTTATTTTTATTCAGTAGGTGATGGTTAACATGTTTGAGTTTTTAAATAGATTTATTTATATTATTTACAGCCTATATAATTAACATTAAGAGATTGGCGAAACGATTTGAAAACATCCTTATCTCTGAGAATACGAGGAAATACCCACTATTTTCTGGAACAATCATAAGTATGGTGAGTTAGCTCTTCATTAAATGCATATTTACAAGGTAAATAATAATATTTATGAGGACTTTAATTATGATTATAAGTTGGCAGATTACATAAGATGGCTTGTATCTAAGTCATTATAAATCGAAAGATAAAGGCATCAGTTTCGATATCGATACTACAAAGCCCATTCATATTACATAAACCGAAGAAGGAATAGAGAACTCCAAACGATTACTAATACTAAGTAAGATTCTAATGAATCTCTAATAATGACTAATGGCGCTTAAGAATTAAGAAGAAAACATAGATGTACTTATTGAGTCACTTAATCCTTTCGCTATAAAATTTCACTATAACTGAAAGAAATTGCTTTAGATCAAAGAAAAAATTATTTTGTTTACTCCTAATTATATGGAAGCTACAAAGCAATAACAAGCTTATAATCTGTCAAAGTATTCAATTAACTAAACAGAAGACAAACTTATATGACAAAGTACAGTAATAACTTAATATTATCTATCTTTCAATTTGTGGTAAAATAGAGAAAGTAGGATAAGCATTATCAAAACAACGTTAATACAATATATTCAAACAATCAAGACCTATAATATTAAGCGCAAGTTAATAATAGAGACGGTGAAAAAGTAGTAAATACATACTTCTCGGATTTCAAGAATAAATTTTTCAACTTAACACGATAAAGAGTTAAAGATTAAAATGGATAATTATTGGAAGATCAAATAATAAAGGTGGAGAATAATTTTAAATAGATTTGAATATAAATTTAGAGATTGATATATAATTTGCACTATAAATGAAAGAAAAAAAACAAATAATACATTTTCATGTTGTATAAGAATATGAAAATCTTACAAAATGAGTGAGATAGATTTTTGAATTTAGACTGTGAAAATTCAGTGATTTTATAATTTCATTAAAATTTAGTTCTTTCGTCCTAGAACTTCAAGGATACAGGAAATATAGAGAATCAAAAGGAGAGCAATTTTTGCAAAGTTGAAACGTATGCACAATGGGATCACTGTGTAAATCTAATAATAAAATTGTAATTTTCCAAAACTTGAAAGGCTAATAATCTAGTAAACTATAATTTTGATGAAATTGTTCTTATTATATATTGAAATCCATTTGGTTCCTGTCTCACCACTACACTTTTTATATTCAAATATTTCATTTAAAAAAGTCAAAGTTCTAGTCTTTTTTGTTTAAATTCTCACGAATTAGGTAATATGAATAATAAGTATATATATATCAACTAATAAGAAGAGTAAAGATGAAAAAAATGTTGCTTTATCATAAAGTTTAAGTTATTCTAAATTGATTTATGGCTAAAAAAGGTTGTTGTTTTGCGTTAATTTTTAATATTTATAAGTGTTTTAAAATATTCACTCAATTTATTGTCTTATGATAAAATTTAGTCAATCCATTAATAAGTAAGTTAAATTGACATAATAAACTGTATTAAGACAATAAATTGAGTGAATATTTTAAAACACTTATAAATATTAAAAATTAACGCAAAACAACAACCTTTTTTAGCCATAAATCAATTTAGAATAACTTAAACTTTATGATAAAGCAACATTTTTTTCATCTTTACTCTACTTATTAGTTGATATATATATATTTATTATTCATATTACCTAATTCGTGAGAATTTAAACAAAAAAGACTAGAACTTTGACTTTTTTAAATGAAATATTTGAATATAAAAAGTGTAGTGGTGAGACAGGTTGCCCTAGTCCAGAATATAAATTTTATACTATTTATAAGGATCGTGAGGCTCACTTTCATAGAAGTTAGCATAGAAATTAGATCTGTGGTTGTAATTGCATAGAATGTACTATTCAACTGCTCTTATAGTCTACGATATTGTTTGCTATAAATTTTCAATACTATTTGAGGAATTCATGGGTGAAGCTAAAAATTAAATTTTTATCTTTTTTTTTACGTTTTCCACGTGCCTTTACTTCTAAGAATTAAAAACCAAAAAAATATTCACTTATTTGTAGATTTAGAAAGAATACTTTGCTTTCTTTGCACTTTTTTGTTACAACACTTCAACATTTTATTGATTGAATGAATTAAAGATTAATTTAATTTTAACCTCTCACTGTTAATACTGAATAAGATTTATTAAAAGCAGAACGAAGAGAGATAGCAGAAGTAATTGACAATATCATAACTTAATAGATTATAAACTTGTTAACCTTATAATTTGAATTTTATAATATTTTTAAGGAGAATGGTATTTTTATTTTTTATTTTATGAATCAAAATGAATCAAATTTTGATTGCCCTACTTAAACATTTCTCCTCAAATTATTTAGAAATACATTGTTTTACTTATTTATTTTATATATTATTATTATTATATAGCTTATACTCAGCTTTGAATCCATTATTGCAGTACATATTTGCTATTTGAGTTATTCTTTTTTTAGAAGTTTTTTAGAAATATACCAAGATTGATTTAAATATATTTTTATATAAGATTTATATTCATATCCAAAAATTTTAATTCAATTATAGCATTCACATACAAATCATATTCATTATCTGCATTTGTGTTATTTAGATTTATAATTATCAATTGTTTAAAAAAAGTTTAGAATATTATTTATTAACAAAACGTTTAATGAGGATAGATAAAAGAAAATAATATAATTATATATAAAGTATAAAATATAAAACTAAACCAATGAGAATAAAATAACTGTAAAAATATTTAATAAATAAATTATCTAAAATATTAATAAAAAATAATAAAATAAAGTTATTTCATGAAAATATAAAATAAAAACAAAAAAATATCATTTAATTTATAAAATCATAAAATAATCTCAAAACTTATAATTAAAAAAACAACAATAAAACTTCTGAATACACCAAAATCAAATGAAATTCATAAAATAGTCTTGCATTATATATTTTAGTAGATATTGTTTTTCATTTCATTCAAGATTTCATTATATAGATTATATATATTTATGATGATTTGGAATGTCTTAAATATTATTTGGAAAAATTACTTTTCCTTGATGTAAAAGTTTTTGAGGCTTCAACGTATACATTCCATGTATCACTTTTTGGTGATATTTGAAGTGTTTGAATCTTTGAATTTAGGTTTTTTAAGGTGGCCTACAAACCTCTATTTTTTATACATCTTAAAATTGCAGGTTGCTGAGTTCAGTGGAGCTTGTTTCAAATTGATTGGTTTTCATAAAGATTATTATTTGATTTTACTTGGCCTGGAATTACTTAAATCAAACTATCAATCTTTGTCGTGGCGTATCATAGTGAGTGGCGTGGCATCTCTTTGATTTGGCAGTTTTAAAGTAGAAATACATAAAAAAAACAATCTCGCTATCAACTAGTCACCTCCTATATCAAGATATCAGCCAGATGTGTATGATACCTCTTGAGAATTCGACATTAGTGACTGAAGTTTTAGAAAACTCTTGCAGGTCCCGCAGCTGCTGTGAAGTAGAAGAAAATCATTATCGTTGGCTTCAATGGTTCTCGTCTTCTCATTTTTGAAGGCAAAGCGTACATTCCAAATTTATAATAAAAAATCGATAAATTAAAATGAAATTAATTAAGAAAAAATGCAAACCTTAATATGATGTTCCTTGAGCAGCTGGTTATTCACTAAAATTTTTAAATTACAAAAACTTGTCTAAAAACTTATATTTCAGCAATACTTAAAGACAGGAGTGGCAACGTCAGTAGACCTAAAGCTCGATAGACACAGGGAAAATTTGGGAACAACAAAGTAGGTGTGGACAGAAGGAGCAAAGTATGAAGAATATTGGAAAGATAATAAAGCTGTTTCTGGATTTCATGCCTGTAATTACCTATACTAAAACTTTTAAGTTTTATTAGTTTTCATTTTAAATTACAGCCTTCCACTTATTTTTCATTATTCATCCTGCTCCTTATTACCTATGAAACTGAACTTAAGCCAAGTAACTCATCTTTGAGGGAAATCCTAGGACCCAAACCCGCTCGAAGAGTGAATATCTGACAGATTGAATCCTGCAGACTGGTCCATATGCGTTGCCCTTAGTAATCCCTACTTGCCTTCAGTAAGCCTCAGTAAAATAGAATGCTCATTTACAAAGTCTTTAGTGAGATTGGTACCTCATTAAGCAATTAACTTTCCATTTCGGTTATATATTTATATATTAAAATTAGTTTTAAGTAAATTAAATAATCACAAATTAATTACCATTGTAATTAAATATTTGCAGAATAACATTATTTAGTAAAAAATAAGATGAGATGCACAATTAAACAATGAAACAAGACCCAGTGTAGTAAACAGCATTGTAAAAATTAAAATAGTTGATTCAATAGTTTTGAATATATTATATCAATACAAAAGTGAATTTTTCTTAAACTTTAAATTACTTAATTTATTTAAAAGATATTAATGTATTAGTGTCAATATGATGTGAATGATGGATAAAGAGGCATATATCTTAGTAGATATACAGGAAAGCATTGGACTTAGTTTGAGAATCATGATCTATTAATAATGAGCTAATTGTATAAAATTTATAACATAAAATTGCAGTTAAATTCATTTAAAAATCTTATAAAAAATAAAGATATATTCTATATCAAAGACGAAATCAAAATAGACCAAGGAGAATCACACAAGTAAATTTAATATTCTCTATTCTATTCTTAATATAACTACAACAAGCGTTATACAAGCAACTTAAGTGTTTTCATTAATAAAAAAAAGGAAATCAAGTTGCGTTTGCTCATAATTTATCGATGGATAACATAAAAGTTTAACAATTTGAAATATTCATTAATTGGTTTAAGAAGATTGAGAATCTCATAACTTGAAAAATTAAATAAGAATAGACAAAATTTTGAGTAGTACAAAGCAATTGAAAATGCCAGAAAATATAACAGCAAACAAGACTTTGTACTTTGTATTAAATATAGCCTTAAATAACAATTATTTACTCAAGAATAAATGGGAGGAATAAATAAATAAACTTAATTTTACCAAAAGTTTACCAAATAAAACAAGTCAACAATGTGCTTCATGATCAAGATGGCACAAATTATATCATTAATTATATGCCAGTATCTTAATTAGTAGCAATATTTTTTGTAAAATCAAAAATTCATCTAAAAATAGCAGCATTTAAAAAAACCAATGATATCCAAAATAAAATTATGAAAGTTAACGATAAATTTTTGAATAAATTAAAAATATACAAATAGAAATTAAGATGGCGAGTTATGTTCTCACTAAAATGAAATTAAAAATAAATATACTTAATATTAAATTTATATAGGAGTTTCACCTGGTAAAAGCTGTATAGGAACTGGATGTAAACTCTGAAGAAGAGATTTAATATTTTATGATAGAGAGATCTAAAATGAAATCAGAACTATGTATAAATGATAACACAAAAATAATAGTTAAAATTGAAGATTTATTTGTATTTATTCTTTTTAAACATTCTCAATAATTTATTTTATTTTAATGTATTTTATAACATATTTCGTAAGTGAAGTTGTAATCTCAGCTAAATTAACAATCATAATTCTTTGGCTAGTTCAGATAAACATTAAGTCAAACCTAGAACAATATATTATATCAAAATTTTATTTTTAAAAAAATCCAACCAAATAAATAATACTGTTTATAACTAAGAATGTTATATAGACCATAATAATATGGTAATTATTTAAAAAGAACATTCTTGAGCTAAGGCATGACCCATTATTGCAATATACACAGAGTGTGTGTGAATAAGAACCATCTTTTTTTAAAAACTGTTAATATGATAAATTTTTTGAGAGATCAAAATTAATTCATTCACGATAAAGGTAATAGAAGCAAACTAATTGACATAAATAGAAATAACAACAAAAATTAATTAGTTAGACCAAAAGATAATAATAAGTTAAACTCTTCGAATACTTCAACTAGATAAAAGGACATTTAGGATTTAATATGCCTATACATCAAATAAAAAAGGGCTAGATGATGAAAAATATAAATTAATTTGACTTATTTGAATATCTTTATTAAGATATTATCAATTTTATGTGATGGTGAAATAAGAGAAAGGAACACAATAATAAGAACTAATTTTAGAGAAATCGGGGGCTATTTCAAAAGATGCATTTGAAAGAAGCAACTAGTATAAAAAATATAATAAATATACATGAATAAGTTAAGCTTTTAGGATTAAATTAAGTCAATCATGTATGATTGGAGTACTGGAGTATAGAGCAAGAATTAATCGGAGTAAGTTACAGTGAGTTGTCAGTAACACGATAAACTAGAAAAATGGGCATCAAAAGCAAGATTAAAATTGGTATACTTATCTTAGCAAGCCATTTAATGGATCATGGTACTAAATAACATGTTCGATAGATATTTTGATGGAACAATTAGGTTGATTTTGATGAGAATTATGGTTAATTAATAATCACATTGATCAATATATATATTGGAATGTAAGATAGTTTATTAATTAAATAATGATTATTAAAAATTAAAATTTATTGATTTATAATTAAAAACTGAATGATTAAGTGAAAGTGTTTAGCAATCATAATTATTATTTTTTGTATAAGAACAATGCAATTATAATAAATAGATTATATTTCTTCTTTTTAAAAGCATGATTTTTATATATTACATAAAGTTTTATACTATAATCGCTCATACTATCTCAATCAAGTTGCAAATAGGCAATCAATAAATATTAATTGAGAAAGTTAATAAAAAGAGAATTTTTTTAATACATGCATACCTGATTATATTAATTTCTTTATAAAATGTATGAAATCTTGGGAGCTAAAAAAGAGGGGCAAAAGTAGCAAATTTTTCTTTCTTTTGCCTAGCTTTAATACTTTTAATATAATTACTAATGTATATATTCATTATATTTCGTATCATCATAGTTCTAAAGCAATCCATATTTATAGTAATTTTGATTGATTATTTAATTAAATTTAGAGTTATAAAATATTAGTTTTCTCATTTCAATTATTTTCAATCTCTGTATAAATCTACCAATTAAATTGAATACTTTATCTATTTTAGCTGTATATTTTATATAATTAATCATGATTTACTATCAAAATTTGTAAAATTTTGAAATAGAACAAAAACTGCCTCGAAATTATTAAAAATAATCTTAATATATAAATATAAAAAACATTAAAAAAGTGATTTATAGTACGAAATAAGAAATAAACTAATTATTTTAGTTAAAACTACAATTTTGAAGTATGAATAACTAAATAAAATAGTATAAAGCATGAATTTTTTGAAATAAAAAATAGTAGTAATTTTTAAAATAAGATTAATCAATTTTTAAATAAAAATAAATAAAACAGATTTAGTTTGATATTAACAGAGCAAATATTCACACAAATGAGTCTCAATAAAAACTATAATTTTCAGGCTAGTTGACTGTCCACTTAGTTTTTGTTAGAAATACTCTATAAAAAATACTAGTAAAATGCATATAGCTGAATTGAATCATAGTTAGTTTTACTTCTATTGATTTAAGGAGTATAAACTCCGGATGGTCTAGCAGTGCAAATACTTACAATATTACGTTATCAATGATTGCATTTAAAAATCAACATTAAAACTGTAGTTCTATGATCTTAGTTGAAGCACAACTAATTTCGAATGGGTTTTACATATCTGGAATTTATCGAAATTTCAGATATGTTCTGTAATTTTAAAATCGTGGAAAAAGTTTCATATCGATTAAAAAGATTCCAGATTCAATTGATCTGAAACTTTTTAGGAATATTTCATTTGCATAAAAAGTAATTTTTAAATTAAATTTATTAATATAATTTTAATAAATCAATCTTTAATAAAATTGTATTTCATTTTATAAATTATTGTTTTTCTCTGGCTACTTACCGTTTTGTTTAAAATGCACACAGTCTCTTTAATTTGTTTTTAGGTGATAATCTTTTAGTTATATATAATTTGGCCTGTTTGAATAATTCGCCTGATTTTACAGATTTATTTGTTGTCAAATTTTGAAAAATGTAATATGTAATATATAAATGAAATTTAGCCAATTTGATTTAAAAACATTAGTAGAAGTAATGGATGAAATGTTGACCTTTGTGTTTCCTCAGCACTTCTTAAACCTCATAACTTGTGCCATTTATAGAAATGAAAGAGAGTTGAGCTTGTGTACAGTCATTCTTAGTGCGTTCTTATCTAGATTGCCGGTAGCTAACGCAAGTTGTTGATTTCATGCAATATCCCAAACTGAACACTGATAATGCTTATCTCATGAAATTAAACAATGTCGTCATTCCAATTAATTTATCATTCTAAGTTTCTCAATAATTTCAAAAGAGATAATTACTGCTTTTACAAAGATTTCAGAAACATTTTTGTTTCATGAACAACATCTAATTTTGAAATGCATTCATTAAAGTTGATGTTACTACCTGCATACTTTAGGAAAGTAAATCAATCAACTTCTACAACATTTAGTAAGAATTCCTCATTTAATAAATTATAACATCTAATTATTTTAGATTATATTCCGCTAAATTTAATTGCATGTTTTATTTTCTAAAGTATGACCACAAATAATCTAAGTCAAATCAGACAAATTGGTTACACCGGTTTAATGACATATGACTTAATAATTACACAGTGTACATTGATATATTATGGCAAATAGTTAGGATTAAATAAAATCTAGAAGTTATTAATTAGTGGCAGTTACAATTAATTCAATTTAAATCTAGAATTTATATTTTAAATTTCTCATATTGAATTCTATATCATCAATATTTGTTTATTATTCATTATATCATCTAATCTATGCATTTATCTAAAATTCAAGATATACATTTGAAATTTTAGTTCTGTGCCATAAATTCCAGAAGCGTACACCCAACCACTAATTTTAAAAACAAATAATTACATGTATTAAATATGTGCTAAAATGAAAACATAAAGTGTAAGTTAATTGTAATGGTATCATTTCATTAAGTCATTATGTTTTAAATACTAAAGCCAATTTAATCTACAAATTATTATTTAACCCAGCGTTTATTCTTTTCAGTTTAAAATATTAAATTTACCAATGTTCTGTACCCTATTAATAATATGATCATTAAATTTATTATGATTGTCTTAAATTGTATATTTCTAAAATTCACTAAATGAATTTATTTTTTTATCATTGTTTATAATTTTAGTTGCTGCTTCTTTTTATCACTTTTTATATTTAAAAACATCTATTATTGAAATTCTTATTTTGTCATTTATAATGCATTAGTTTTCTAAAAAAATGCCTTGAATTTCTTTTTTATTTAAATCTAATAATACATTTAGCCTTCAAGGTTCTCGATTTAATTAGAAACAAACCTCATTTATATATCCTAAATGCATTTTCCAATTAAATATTATGTAAAAACCATAGATTAATCATTAAATAATGACAATTAAAATGAATGAAGAATACTATTGTTTATGTAACAGGTCCCAAAATGAGACTTTTTCCTTTTTTGAGAAATGTCAAAAATTTTGCATAATCTCCCCTAGAAAATAATTGCCACATTCACTCAAAATAGTATATATTGCAAACATTTAACAATTACAATACTCTCTTAAACTGAACAATCATGGACAAAGAGATTTAATATACTTTACTGTTTTTCATTAAATACAATGTTTAGTATTACTTTTAATTATTCATATTAATATTCTTACATTTTAAGAATAAGATTGTTGATTAACACGAATATTTATAAATTCTTTTTTTGATACAATTTAACCTAAATTTTTATAAAAAGCGTATCAATTAAACTGAAGTATCTTATAAACATGACAGAGGGCACTTGTCATGGATTTGATATCTATGCTAAAAAGGGAAATATAGAAGATAGATTCATTCAATAGTAAATAGTAACAACATAGAGACATTTGGGATAAAGTAATACTAAAAAAAAATAACTAAAGAATGATGTCATCAAAGATGTAAAAAAGGAGCTGGGTTAATATTAATGCATATTCAGTAAATTGAGGACGATGCAACATATTTGGACGAATGAATAAAAGAAATAGCTGTTATCTAAATAAACTAGACAATCAAAGTAGAAATCATAAACTGAAAGTTGCCAAGAAAATTGAAAGGCTATATAAGATGAAATTAAGAGAATATCAAAGAAAAGAGAGAGGTATTCGATGAAAAGCAGATGTGGGTATGAGTACGAGGATAAGTGGAAAATAGTGAAGAATCATTTTGGTTGTTGCATTTCACTGAGAATATGAGAAGCTTACAAATTATAGAAGTTTATTGCGTTCTCAATATTTATATAATAGAAAAATTGAAATTGTATAAGATTGATTTAGAAAATAATTAAATACAAAATAACATTTTATTTTTAAATAACAAGTACTCTTTGTATTATCTCGACTAAACATTTTTATTTTTTATTTTAATTAAAATATCTTTTTCATTTCGTTTGCGCTATATTTTATCTGAGTCATCAATATTTATAAGTACTGTCATTCTTTAGCATAAAAAGACTTCTTATTCTTTATTTTAGCTTTTTTATTAAGAATCTAGAATGCTCTTATTAATAACTTTTGGTATACCTAACGAATTCCTATAGTTTTTTTTAATTATTTTTTTACTCAATTTAAGTACTTTTCTCTAAAACTAAAATGGAATATCAAAATTTTTATTGCAAACAGTTAAAAAATGAACTTTTTATTTAAGTTATTAAAGGTTTAAAAGGGTTTAAAACAGTAATAAATGTTTCATGCACACATAGGATATCTCATTTTTTTAAGTTTAAATGGTTATAATACGAATCATTTAACTTATATGTTATTTCAACAACTTTAAATTTTCATAAATTCTAGTTCTATATTAATTTCTCTACTTTATTTACAAATAATTGCCAATAATTATTTAAAATAATATTAATGAAGTTTTATCTTACATTAACCCTCATTAGTTAAATAACTAACATTTTTTAAATATTTGAATTTTTAAATTTTGAATCTTTATTAATATTAAAATCTAATTGTAAGACTTTTAATTATTAATGATATAATAAATACTAAGAGAGAAATAACTTAAAAGATTTCAAATATATATGTTAAAACTTTTGAATTTCATAAAAAATTGAAATGACTTTAAAATTTGTCTTCAAAAATATAAGTATTCAAAATTTATTTGTTAATTAATAACAATAATAATAATTAATATTCAATAATAAAAAGAAAAATAATTTTGGCAAATAGAATGAATAGTACATTATTTCTACTCTAAATATCAGAAATTTAATGCTAAAATATTTCATGGCAATAAAAATGCAATTAAAGCAATTGAATAATGATGATGACGTGAATGAGAAATAACTAATAAGCATTGACAAGAAGAGTTTAATATAGCTCTCATCTAAGTCATACGTTTCCATGGTGAAAAAATTAGAAATGATATTAATAAATTAAAAGATTAATGAGACAGCCCTGGATAAAGTTGATTGCTGTTATAAATACGACTGTTCAATTGTAAACGTACTTCTTTATTATTTTTATGAAATTACCACAATTTAGGTATCATTTAATGTTTTATTGGTGAAAAATATACTCTAGATAGATGTAGGAATGGAAATGGGGATTGAAAATCAAGTTGTTAGACTTAAGAAAATTAGTTTAAATATTAAAGTAAATTTGTTAAAGATGCTTAAAATAAAATTACAGTAAAATTCAAAATTTAATATTATTATATTAAAAATGATAATGCTAATAAAATACTTTCAAAAAATTGGAGATTTGTAAAATAAATGTGTAACACTCACTAATCATTTGAATAGTTAAAACACACTATTGAAATAAATTAACTTTTCAAAATATATCTCATTTTAGTAAATTTCTTATATTTAAAATATGATAATACTATTATTTATATTAACTATTGCTATAATTGTTAAAAGCATGGAGACAGTTGAACATTTTTATATCAAAAATAATTATTTATTGCTAATTTCTCCAATTTAAATTTCTAGAGCGTATTGTCCAAAAGTCAACTTCGGTATTTTTTTCCTTTGCTGGAAAGAGTAAATTCAAAAATTAATAAAAATATTGTTTGCCTTACAGTCATCTTAGCTCATAAGCTGTAGTTAAGATTTAAATTAACTTCAAACTAATTTGAATAAAGAAATCAAAATAATTCAATAAAAATAAACAAATAAACATTATCACAAATTAATTTCTATAAAAAGAATTTCTCAGATCATAATGATCTTGCTTGTTAAATGAAAATAACAAGAAAATTTAAGTTTAAGGAAAATATCATAAGCAAAATATGTATATATAACAAGGCCTCTCAAGAACATAATAAGTAAGGGCTCTTGTTTAAAAATTTACATTTTGGTTCAAATTTTCGAAATTAAGAGCAAGCAAATAACCAATAAAGTTTCGATTTAATATCCTTTAAAGTAAATAACTATATCACATAAATAAGTTTACGTTTGATTGATATCAGAAATATCAATGTGCAAGTATTCTCAGGCATGTAAAAATTACAAAAATAATCAAAAGACCTATTGAAAACCCTATATCAACCATCCTCTATGTATGTAAAATAGTTTTCAGCAAAGATCAATATTTTCAGCATCTTTTAATCCGAAGTCAAGACTATCTTTTGGAAGTTCAAAATTATATTCTGAAACTGCTTACCCATAACACAAAGTTATCTCAATCAATTCTTAAATTCAATAAAATGCTCATTTTAAAATTTATTCGTCAAATATTTAGCAAGTAACTCTTCAGTTATAATTATATTTATCTAGTCATTCAAAGAAACAACTATATCAAAGAGCTATCTGCATTAATTAATTGCAACTTTTGGATTAGTAAAAAGTTATAAAATAAGTAATAATAAACAAAATATTATAAATTAAAGACAAGAAACATATTGAATATAAAATTTAAAGAGATACCTTATCAGTTATCGTAAATCAGAAATTAGCAGAGTTTGGAAAAGTTAATTTCAATAGCAACTTGCAAATTAAATTCTTAACTCAAGTATTTTAATAATAGAGAATATCAATGGAAATACAAAGGAATTGTATAAAAATCAACATTAATCTTGATATAAAGATGAGAAAACCTAAAACATAACTCGAGGAAATAGAAGCCCACTCAATTTAATAAATATATAATTACCGTGCTATTATATACTCACTTATCTGGAACTAATTTTATTAAATCTCTTCTAATACTTTAAATTGTTCCATAAGTAAAAACGGAGGTAGTGAAATTATGAACAATATAAATTAGACTCATAGTTAGTGCATGTTTAACTCAACCCACAAATTTGTCTTAAAATTAAAGTAATAATATATCAGGCAAAAAAAAATGAAGCCATCGTTAAAAAAAGCGCATGTAAGTCCAGGAAAATATAATTGATTAAATAGATAAACTGATATTTAATTATTAATCTGATAATAATCTGAATATAGTAAAATAATCCCTAGACAGTATCATTGTGAACACTTTAAATAATTCAAAATTAAGTATAAAAAAGAAATTGATAAAACGAGTAATTTAAACACAAAATAATAAGTTAATTAAAATATTCTATCTTAGTTTTTTGTCTTTTATTGTAACTATGAATATATTATTTCAATTTTCTAAACCAATTTAGAATAAGCATAAATAGATTGTAACCCAAAAAGTCAATGCTAGTATTAAGAAATAGTAATAATATAGTATATAACATAATAGTGTCATCAATTGTGCTCAGCAAAGTGCAGTTCATTCTCATTAAATTATTTAACAACCATAATTTAAATCTATTCTGAATGAAATAAAGAATAAAAAAAGATAAATTATAAACGGATGGAGTTTATAAAATATCCAATCATTTATCTTTAAAAAGAAAGATCCAAATTTCAAAAACTTAAGACTTATTAATCTACTAACTAAAAACCCTCATCAAGAAATATTTAATTATAAAACTCCTTAATTGAGAAATTCTAATGAATACATTATGTTTGATATAAATTTAAATTCGTATGACTTCATGACTTAATATATAAATAAAACTTAATAATTATATCTTTAAAAATCTAAGAAAAAATATACTCGAACATCCTTGATATCCTAATATTCAAATTTAAAAATTAAATTAAAAGTGAATAAAGGGGTAAAAATAAAATATAGATAAATTATACTCAAAACTTGATTGTCTAAAATAATCAAATCATTATAAAGAAAAAATCTGAATAATAATAAATTAGAATTATCAAATAAAATATTTACTAGGATAGGAACTTAGAAATAAAATAATCTTAAAATGTAAATAGAATTAAAAATCAATATCTATTAAAAAACAAATGAATAAAGAATAAATATATTTAAGATAAATCTAAAATATGTAAAATAGGTTTCAAAATAATGTATTTCCTTTTTATATTTTAAATATATATTAATAATAAAACTACTATTAACTAACTAAAAGACTAATAACGAAACTCCTTGATTATAATGATAAACTTATGTGTGTAATTTGTACAAAGGAAATTCAATCTCATGAAACCATGGTCATAAATCTAACATTCAGCTTAAACTTGGTATAGTATAAAATCACTTCGACCTGTCGAGGACCTCTAAAAACCACTCTAAGACTTTCTATTCTTGCTAACGACAAATAACCTTGATTATAATGATAAACTTATGTGTGTAATTTGTACAAAGGAAATTCAATCTCATGAAACCATGGTCATAAATCTAACATTCAGCTTAAACTTGGTATAGTACAAAATCACTTCGACCTGTCGAGGACCTCTAAAAACCACTCTAAGACTTTCTATTCTTGCTAACGACAAATAACCTTGATTATAATGACAAAGTTATGTGTTAATTTGTACAAAGGAAATTCAATCTCATGAAACCAGGTCATAAATCTAACATTCAGCTTAAACTTGGTATAGAATAAAATCACTTCGACCTGTCGAGGACCTCTAAAAACCACTCTAAGACATTCTATTCTTGCTAACGACAAATAACCTTGAATATAATGATAAACTTGTGTGTAATTTGTACAAAAGAAATACAATCTCATGAAACCATGGTCATAAATCTAACATTCAGCTTAAACTTGGTATAGTATAAAATCACTTCGACCTGTCGAGGACCTCTAAAATCACTCTAAGACTTTCTATTCTTGCTAACGACAAATAACCTTGATTATAATGATAAACTTATGTGTGTAATTTGTACAAAGGAAATTCAATCTCATGAAAGCATGGTCATAAATCTAACATTCAGCTTAAACTTGGTATAGTATTAAATCACTTCGACCTGTCGAGGACCTCTAAAAACCACTTTAGGACTTTCTATTCTTGCTAACGACAAATAACCTTGATTATAATGATAAAGTCATGTGTGTAATTTGTACAAAGGAAATTCAATCTCATGAAACCATGGTCATAAATCTAACATTCAGCTTAAACTTGGTATAGTATAAAATCACTTCGACCTCGAGGACCTCTAAAAACCACTCTAAGACTTTCTATTCTTGCTAACGACAAATAACCTTGATTATAATGATATAGTTATGTGTTAATTTGTATAAAGGAAATTCAATCTCATGAAACCATGCTCATAAATCTAACATTCAGCTTAAACTTGGTATAGTATATAATCACTTTGACCTGTCGAGGACCTCTAAAAACCACTCTAAGACTTTCTATTCTTGCTATCGACAAATAACCTTGATTATAGTGATAAACTTAGGTGTAATTTGTACAAAGGAAATACAATCTCATGAAAGCATGGTCATAAATCAAATATTCAGCTTAAACTTGTTATAGTTTAAAATCTCTTCGACCTGTCAAGGACCTCTAAAACCAACTCTAAGACTCTCTATTCTTGCTAAGGACAAATACCCTTGATTATAATGATAAACTTAGGTGTAATTTGTACAAAGGAAATACAATCTCATGAAAGCATGGTCATAAATCAAACATTCAGCTTAAACTATGT
>ARYC01022600.1:0-16824 GCA_000711775.1 Oxytricha trifallax
AAGAAAAAGAGAAGCAACGTATTAAAATAAGTGATACCTGGCTTTAGGAACTTTAAAAACATCCTTTCATCTCAAGTAAGCTTAGTCTTCTAACTTTATAGAAAAACCTGGTACTGCTCTATACTTGATGAAAGAGCGCCAGCAAATTAAACAGAGAGAGAAAGTCTCAAGTAAAACATTAATTAAGTAAGAGGCTCTTCAAAGATTTATAAAAGCCAGAAGAGATGAACATAGATGCAGGAGCTGGCACTAAGAGAAGAAACATAGGCCCAAGCAAGCCTTAAGAGGAAGAAAGGAAAGAGAAGCCAAATCCTTTTACGGGCAAATTTAATATGTGAACTTATTCATTTGTTTAAATCTAAAACTTATTTATATACACAAAATCTCCCTTCTCTTGCACACACTTTAGCTTTTTCATCGCTGACTCCCTTAGCAGCACTCTTAATAAAATCGACTGTATCTATCTTTAAATCATGCATCAGATGGTAGAGCAGCAATTTCTTATAATGACCTTTCAATAACCCCCAATATAATTCAATTCCATTGAACTAAGGGCTGTAAGGAACATTAAATACAGGTGTTATGCTTAGCCTTTCATATTCCTTCCTTGAGTCTTTAGTTTTATGAACTGATAAGTTATCAACGAACAGAGTAATCTCTTAGTCAGCGTATTTGTCTCTGAGTTATTGTAAGAACTTAATATATTATTCAGTCTTTATAGAGCGAGGGTGGATAACATAAGTCTCTAGGCCACTATCTTCACTGATTCCACCAAGGATTGCATGAGTTTATATCTTAACTTTTAGTCATAAACTTCTATATTACTATACCTCTTGTACCAAGACCTTGATATAAATGTATTGAATGTAAATACGGCTTCATCAGCGTGTATAAACTTTATATTAGGCTCTTAAGACCTCTGCATTTAATCGAATATATAATTTAAATTATACTTATAAAATGGAGCATTAAAGTCAATCACTCTCTTAATGCGATTGACTGTCTTGTAAGATATTCCATTCTTTTTATATATGTTTGCTATAGATTATGCAGAGATGTGAAGCTCAGGAAATTGGCGATGATACATCACAGCTCTCTAGGCCAGAGAGAAGTGAGCCCAGTATTTAAGAGTCTTATCATTAATTAGATAATCGATATGATGCTGCTAATTTTAATGGTCTCTTAGGCTTAGAATTAAGATGCTATCTCTTTAAATTCAATACTAATAGACAGTGAGACCTCACAGTTGCTGGAGATTTATGGAGTAGCTTGCAATAGAAGTATAATTCAGAACAGGCTTGAGTTTTCACTATATTCATCACATCCATATCGCAACTTAAACAATAAATCTATATACTCACTGTCATAAACAGACCCCAAACCTCGCATATACTCACTTAAAATACTAATATTTAAACATTAAACCCCTACATAAACCCTATTAAAACCCTAATAAAGTATGGACTAATAGTCTACTTTTATCAATCAAAAACTCAATCAAACTACTGAAAGGGTTTTGGGGTTTTGATTGTATTAGAGTAAAAAATTTGGGTTTTGGTATTGATGAAGTTTTTTGAATGATAATCATGATGATTATTTAGGATAAGATAATTAATAGATTTTTTGAAGAAAACTACAAAGGATCAGTAATGATAGACAGAAAGAGAAAGCAAGGCATAAGAATCATGTCTAGTAAAAAGCTCAACGATCAAGACATGATGGATTTATTGCTTCATGTGGTGCAAGAAAGAGTTGATTCTATCTCCATCCCTAATTGTGAACTCAGTGACGCTGGAGCTTCCATTTTGTTTGAATTTCTGGGGGGGGGGTATAAGTCGGTGCAAAATTTTTTTCAAAATCCTAAGTCGGTGCAAAAATTTTTTTCTCAAAAACATCAAAATCCCTAAGTCGGTGCATGATCAATTTTTGACATTATTGATATATTTTATCATCCAACCCAACATAAAAAGTATCATTACTAACTAAAATTTATGTCTCAGCTTCTGAATCAAAGTCCTTCATGAAATTTTGATCATAGGACACTTATAATATTACTACAAAAATATTTTTTCTCTGTGACAGATATTTGTTTAAGTAAAATAAAAAAAATATTATTTCATATTTTAATATATAATTAGTCAGTAAGCAAAAAAATTAAGTGATTAAGACCATCATAATTATTCGCTAAATTTAATGATGTCTGGCCATATTATTAAAACCATTTACTCAATTAATGTCTTTTTTTAATACACTTATCAATATGTAGGAATTTTTTTATTCCAGACATCATTAAATTTAGCGAATAATTATGATGGTCTTAATCACTTAATTTTTTTGCTTACTGACTAATTATATATTATAATATGAAATAATATTTTTTTATTTTACTTAAACAAATATCTGTCACAGAGAAAAAATATTTTTGTAGTAATATTATAAGTGTCCTATGATCAAAATTTCATGAAGGACTTTGATTCAGAAGCTGAGACATAAATTTTAGTTAGTAATGATACTTTTTATGTTGGGTAGGATGATAAAATATATCAATAATGTCAAAAATTAATCATGCACCGACTTAGGGATTTTGATGTTTTTGAGAAAAAAATTTTTGCACCGACTTAGGATTTTGAAAAAAATTTTGCACCGACTTAGACCCCCCCCCGAATTTCTCAACGACCAGACTTTTTTTCAGATTAAAATTGTAATTAACATTCTAAATTATTGTGTGATCAGACTTAGCTAAGTAGAATGAAGCTGTGCAATAATATTATGGAATTAGTGACTTAATAAAAGGAGATACCATACATGCTTACTGGCACTAGTCTACTTGGCATGACTCTAATGAATAAAACCAATTTATAAGTTTTTGAGTTGCATGGCTTCTTTTTTCATCATTTTTATTGTAAAGTTTAAATGAACAATAATTTAATGTATTTATAAAGTTTCTTGTTCTTATATGAAACTAAAATTTTTATAAGGATCATGACGACTATGATTATTTATTTGAGGGTTTGTAGCAATTATGATTCATTTTAAGAAAAATAGATGATTATAATAAAATGAGTAATACTAATATGAAGACTTTTAAAATAAAATGGAAGAAGTACAATATGAACAGCTTTGCCATTCTTATATTTACCACAAGACTTATCACCATTGCTAAATATTTTTACACCATTCCTGATCCTTTTTGTTATTCTGCAATGACTCCGCTCAAGTCAGTCACTGTTCTTACCAGGTAGGTACTCTATAAACTATAATAGATAGATATGTTTTTTGTAACTTACATTTTTGTGAGTGATGCATCTCCGCCATCTTAATCTTTTAAAAATTCATATTAGTACTACTCATTTTATTATAATTATCTATTTTTCTTAAAATAAATCATAAATGCAAACAACTGAGATCTTTAACCTTATCAAACAACAATATCTAAGATTATGGAGTTGAATAGCTATCTTATCTCATTGAAGACCCAACAATCTCAATAAAATTATAGTAAAACAATTTGTTTTATATCTAGAGTAAATAATATTAATTACTTGTGCAATTTTTGAGAATGAACCTGTAAATTCTTACACTTCTAAATAACAACATTAACGATGATGGTGGTATAGCATTGGCAGATGCTTTATTCTCAGAACACTCTAAATTGCAGTAATTGAATCTCAGAATGAATTTTATCAAGGATAATGGAGCGGCTTACTTCGTAGATGGATTTATGCAGCAGGAAGGTGGATACAAGACACTATAGAAAGTATGCATACAATTAATTACAATAGACGAGTTTCTAAGAAACTATAAAGATAAATTTCTTATTTTTTAAAGAATTAAGCTTCAGTTTTATTTTTATCAAAATAATTGTACTTTACTTAATTTACGAAATAATCATATTCAATATTTTAAAGTATGCTTGATTGAAAATCAAATAAGCGAAAGATTGAAAAAGTTCATACATATAAAAGCCCCGCAAATTTAAGTGTAAATGCCTAAGCAGTTTTTTCTGAGCAATTATGTTTAATTTATTAAACATACCCATTTCAATCATTTTATTTACATTTCTCCCCATCGAATATCTAAAAATATTCTTAAGAAGATAAAAAAACCTTATTTTACATTATAATTAAAGGAATTCCTTGTAAGAATCGACTATATTTAGATATAAATATTATAATTTAGATTAATGAAATATCAAATAAGATTTTAATATGATGGGATGTTAATGATGATTTTTAGATATTTAGTATAAAACACTCATGAACTTGAGTTAAATTACTTAATCAACCGTAGATTTGAATAATATCATCAATGTTTGTTTGATTCTTGAGGTATTTCTCGTAGAAACTTCTTGTGTTTATGAACATTTCACTCTCCTCAGCATTGGTAATCTATATTGTGATAATTAAAATAATAGGTTTATAGACAAAATAAAGAAAACACGATTAATTTATAAATTGATAATTTTTTATTTGTGAATGGTGTGGGTTTGATTGAAACCTGGGTCTGGGTAGGTGTTAACAACTTTACCATAAACGTTTTCAACGATGAATCCTTGATAATAATTATATATATATAAGTACATTTTTATTGCAAATTAAGTAGAAATAAGAATACTATAATTAATCCATACTTGAAGTCAGAGAAAAGACCGTCAATGTGTACATTCTCGAAGTTAATGTCAGTGCATGGATTGGTTGCATTACATCTGACAATACCTGGCAAGTATCCACTTATTTATCAATATTAAATCACATTTCTATAACTCTTTAATTAAATATTTACTGTATATCCGCCTCTGCTTTGTACGTTTCTGAGTGTGATATTTCTCATGGTGATGCTGGGGTTGGTCTCGCACTCCTTAATGATTGGGTAGAGCATGCAGCCTGGACCACCACCGTCTGGTTGCTTCTGTTGTTGAGGTCCGATGTAGATGTTCCACCAGATGGGCTCGAAGATCCAGATGTTCTCATACAAGATGTTCTCGATGATGCCGTCACCGTTGTGGCCTGGGTTTGACTTAATGTAGACTGCCTTAATTGGGAACCAGAAGTTGATGTTTCAAATAATTAGGTACTAAAAATACATTGAATTTATAGTTTTTATAATGAAATTATTATATTATAAACCTACTGTAACACTTCAATAAGTAAAATTAATTAGTAAAATGTTTCTGAAAGTGACATTTCTAATGCAGTGATGTTAGGTATTAGGAGGGACTGATCCAATAGTCATACCTACTCCCATCCAGGTAGTAAGATTCAAATTACTCTCATAACATATATGATTTTCCATCAAAACCTTAACAAGGCAATTTTAAATTGTAGATTCTCAGCAAGGATATTTTCAGCGCATTTAGAAATCTGATAGCCACCATTAGCTGGCTTGACAGCGATGGAATCGTCGTAACTGGTAATGTTCACGTTTCTTATGATATAGTTAGATCCTGATGGGTCAATACCATCGGTGTTCAATGGGAAAGTGGGGAGACTCAATCTGAAGTTGAATTTACTTTTGTTATCAAATAAAATTAGAGCGATATATCAAAGTAAAACAATGAAAGAATTTACCATGCTTGATAGCAAGTTTCTTTTACTCAAGAATATCAACTCTGATTTGAAGGTTTTAGATAAGGAAAGTGTCTGTGTCTAAAAGTTCCATGTGATATCTTGGAGAATTCTTGAATTCAACTCCCTCAATCAAGCAGTACTGAACTTACAAAAAATTCTAATTCTTACCATTTAGCAGAATAACTTATGAAAACTCATTCTTAAATATGATCAACGAATAATAATAATATGTTAAACTCTGCGCATAGCGAGCATGTTTGGTCTTCCGTGCTTGTTCAATACCATGTACTCTCTCATCCACCACCAGTAGCTTAATTGATTAAAAGTACTCAAAGTATAAATAATGTAAATTTATCACTTATTCAAAAATATATAGCCTTGGCCTTCAATGAGACCATTACCAGTGATTGTGATGTTCTTTGAGTCGGATACAGTCCAGAAATTATATACGCTTTTGCCATTTAATGGCCAGTAATTTAACTCAAATTATTAAATAAAACTCCCTTTAAATGAGTTTTAATGAATATAGTTATTTATAGTTTATATAAAATTGCAATAAATTATATTACATATAAAAGCCAGTTCTCGTAGTCATCAGAAAGTTGCATGACTCCATCAACTCTGAAAGTTATATTGGTTAGGTATTCCATCCAGATTGGCATGAAGGTGAAGATAAGATTTTCATCAGAGCCTGAAGATGAAGGGATGTACACCTCTCTATCAGTTGTGCTACTGTTTGCAAAATATATTATGTAATTTGAAAATAACTATGTCAAAGGTCAAATCAATTTTAATTAAAAATTAACAATTAATTGCGAAATATATATATAAAAGATTCCCAATATTAAAGTGCTTTAATTTAGCAACAAATAAAATTTATGAATAATTTGCAACTGCAAGAGTAGCCCAGAATGCTTGTTAGTTTTTGAAAGCTGACTGGGTGTCTGATTGGTTGAACACAGCACCGTGGTCTAGGATGTTGTGAGCCATGGTCAAACCCAATAGAGCAAGAGTGCTCTGAAGGATTAAGGCAGGTCTTGATTTAAGGATCCTCATTCAAATTTATTATAATTAATATAAATATTACTTACAATATCTTGAGAAAATATTTCGTGATTTTAACATCACATGTATCCTCATTTATATAATTATTATTATAATAGGTAATGGTAGATTTATATAATTAAAACAAAGCAGATTTAGATCTTATATATCGTAATAAAACTATTTAATTATTTTTCAAATCATTTAGTGGGATAGAGGTGATATGGATTTGTAGAGATTTAATTTATTTCTAATATATCAATAATTTTCTAAGATTTTATTTGTGTTTAAGTTAATTTAGAAAATTGAAAGCCAAAAGATAATTAATAAAAAATGTAATTGGAAATATTATGTTTTAAATTAAAAAATAAGTAATTACATAGTTCACGGTAATAATACATAATTTTATAGAGAATATTTAGCTCATATACATATAAATTAATTCTTCATTTTATTAAATTATTATAAATAAAGGATAAACCCCATAACCCTTATTAATATTAAACCATAGATTCAAAATATTATGTTGATCTTAATTTTTTATTATAATTTACATATCGTAATTATAATTTAATCAGCTTATACTATTTATTACATTTTTACCAGCTATTTTAGTTAACAAAGCTTCTCCTCATTTTTTGAAGTATTTAATTAAGTTTTATTGTGATTTTTATTAATTTAAGAATTATTAATATCGTAGATATGGTCTCATTCTTATTATATATCTATCTTGGAAGAGATATCTAGTTTCTTTAATTTCAGTTTTTTTTATAGTGAGTTAAAGTGTATTAAAATATAATATAGCCACAAAAAATTTACATATTTTTATCAAGATATTTTCTTGTAATTTTGATTATAAAATTATATTTTTTATATAATTCAAATAATCTACCCTAATATTTTAGTATTTAAGGTTTGGTTTGGTTAATTTCCATATTATTTTAAGATTTAATCAACCACGGAGGCAGTTTTAAAATATATTTCTATAAATATTTATACTTACACATTGAATTAAATTAACAGTACATCAATTTATTTTTTAGTTTTTTTGTTATAATATTATTTATTGGTTGGCGCGTTCAATAATATTAATTTACTAAATCAATAAAAATATCATTTTTCTTGTAATATTTAATAAAATAATCATGTTCAAAGGTGATATTTAGTATAAAGATTCCAACTCTTGTTAGTCTAAAATTATAATATTTTTTGAATAAATATGTTTAAATAATAATATACAATTATTGTAATTAATGATACTTTATAAATCTAGTATTAAATTACAATATATTTATTAAAATAATATTGATTTAAAAATGAAGATGAATTTTATATTCCACAAACATATATTAGTTAAAGAATTATAGAAAGGTACAGAAAGATTAAAATATTTTGTAAATTTTTACTTAATATATTACTTTATTAAATTTATTGAGAAGAGTTTAAAAGCATAAATAAATTTTAATTTTTGTTAATTCTATAAAAATAAAAAAATCTTCA
The DNA here is from genome assembly GCA_000711775.1 of Oxytricha trifallax. Lineage (NCBI taxonomy): Eukaryota > Ciliophora > Spirotrichea > Sporadotrichida > Oxytrichidae > Oxytricha > Oxytricha trifallax. The sequence continues at coordinate 8,112 of ARYC01022600.1, forward strand.
ATATTATTTTGACACAAAACTGCTGTCATCTGAGTCACTTAGATTTTAAACTCTAATTACGCTATTGATTTAAGATTAAATTAAAAATCTTAATGTACTATAATAAAAATTATTAATAGTTTTAATAATTAAATTTAAATAATTTATTTAATATATTATTACCAAAGTATAATGATTTTAAAAATGTTGTTACATACTTAATCTAATTTAAAATGATAATGTCTTTAAATATTATCACTCGTTGAATCTATTTGATTAACAAACTTTATAATAGTAATTTGAATAAAAATACAAAGTAGAGAAGTATAATTTAATTACTCATGAAAAAATCAAATTATAGCAATATTCAAGATCTATTTGAGTTCAATCTTGCATCTTTAAATTCATATTTGTTTGTTTCACTGTTATAGCTCTTTCTTTCTTTTAGGTCATGAAATTATTTAATTAATTTATAAATAGTTATAAGACATTAACTAATGTTATTAAAGATATACTATATAACTCTGGAAATTATGGTTAAAATAATCTTACAGTTAAACCTAGTATATTAAAATTCATGACCAAGGAATTGATTTGTGTTACTCAAGTTGAACATATGAGTCTAGAAATTTCTTTAATTTTTGCTCTCTTTTTGAATTATTAAACTTTTATTCACAGGAATATCAACTCTTTGATTATAATAGGACAAAAAAACTAAAAATTACAGGTTTTGGTTCTAAATTATCTTTTTTTCGGAATCCTACTAAATTTTTTAAAATTTGTAAAATATTCACATGTTTTACATCTATAAGGATGGCTCATTAACATCTGAATTTTGCAAATAACTCCGCATGTGTCACATTTAAATTAAATTCATAGTAGATTTTTTAAGAACCTATGTTGATGTAATTTAATATTAAATACTGATATGAATGGAGTATTTCGGCTTAATTCTTAATGATATTGCTCTTTGATTATTATCATAACACATTTTAGAATGATTTTATAATGAAAAACAAAGCTATCTATTAGGAATATGTAATTTAAGAGAAAATGTTAATTTGGCGCATTTTAGCATTTATTCTAATAATACTTTCATTTTGATTAAGATATACTGAATTATAACTCTAAATTTTAGGCAACTTTCTTAGATTAATTGAGCTATCTATTTACCTAATAAATTCTATAAATTCATTTATTTTTTAATATTAAAAATTATTATTACATACCTAGCAGATGACTAGTTCAAATAAGTTAAGTCATTAGTTTAAAGGCTTCTCTTTCCCTTTAATATTGATTTTAGTTACGCAAGTTACTCTGACTAATTTTGTTTTTAGTTAGAACTTTGATTAATTATTTATTAATTTGAGTTTTATTAATCAAGTGAAGTTAATTAAGATGGAAAAATATATGAAATTAATAACCATTTCAAAAAAAGATAAAAAATCAACATTAAAACGATTGAATTTAAAATAAAATGGAAGGTCGAGACTAATATTTTATCCTGATTAATTTCTGAAAGATGAGTGCTGGGTGTCATTGAATTCTTCTATTGACTCATTTTTAACTTCCGATACTATAGTTTTCAGTGATTTAATAGTTTTTTAAATGAAAAAGAATTTTATTCGATAATTTTTATTAAAAAATCATTCAAATCTTTGATTGAAGAGGATCAACCCATTTTCTTAGTTTAATTTAGAGCTTTTATTTAGATGAGTTAAATAATTAAAACAATAAGTAAAGTTACTATTTCCTTAGTTCACATGTTTATCTGATTGCCTATTATTATTTTTATTTAATAAATAAATATGCCCCTAATATATTTATTAATCATTACTATGCCTAGATGGTTTGAGGCTTTTTAAATTTGATAGATATTTTTAAAAAATACTATTAATTTAAGGAATTATTATCCGCTTTTAAGAATCAAATTCAATTACATATATTTAACTTTAGATGATGTCAATTTATTTGGCAATGTCAAATGAGACTTTCTCAATGACTTCTGACAAGCGAGTTCTCATTACTTATTATTTTTTCTCATTAACTGTGAACTTTTGTTTCTATATTTCCATCAGGTCATTAATATTTTTTTGAAGCACACTCTATATAACTAATTCTTTTAGTCATGGAGTTGGAATCATCTCAATTTATTATTGTAAAAATATATTTGATTTTGGAAAATAAATTATAATTTTATATTAAATATAAAACAAAATAATGGCTGTTATAGAAGGCCAGTTTAAACGATCTTGGGCTTATTTGTTAGGAAATTTATTATTATCTGGACTTTATTATTGGCATTACTATTTTATCGCATCTCTGGAGCGAGATAGCTCGAATTTAATTAAACTCCTATAAATTAATTAAATTATAACCTCAGATTAAAATCATGTTATCTTGCTCCAGGGATGCGATAAATTAGTGATGCCAATAATAAAGTCCAGATAATTTAAATTCCCTAACAAAAAAGCCCAAGATCGTTTAAACTGGCCGTCTTTAACAGCCACTATTTTGTTTTATTTTTAATATAAAATTATAATTTATTTTCAAAATTCAAATGTATTTCTACAATATTAAAGCATTTGTATTATTCATATTTCTTTTATAAATAAAAGGTTTTTAAATATGTCAATTAAGTTATGCAGGTCTCCACTTGCTTGCTTAAAAATAATATAAATTAAATTTCTAAAACATTATGAAAGTGCAATAAATATTTATAAACGCTTTGAATTGCAAGCATTGTCTCTTGAGTATTATGTATAATTTTATAAGTCCGAATCACTTAACTAAGCGCTCTCCATTCTTTGCAGGCGTTGAGCAAGCTTATCAATAAACTAAGGATCATATATAATATACTATAAAGTATTGATATGTTAAATTCAACAATGGTAATTTTCACAAAAATTGTTTTATTTACTATTATTTAATAAAAATATCATTTAACTTTTTAATGAGGTTGTCTTTATCTTAAGCAGTTTGCTTTATTTGAGCGAGTAAAAGTTTCCTTTAATACAAATTTTATTATGTAATTGGCAATTATAAGAATTATGAATTAAATTTTAAATATTTATTATATATTTAGAAACCTTTACTATTGCTTAACGACTTATTTCTCTTTATCATTTATTAATATTTATAACAAATATTATTCGATATAGAATAATTAATAGGCTTAATCATTAATGAGAATGTCAGAAGTTGAATTATTGACAGATGAATTCCTGAAAAAACCTTTGTTAATTTACTGTGACTTCATATAATTCTTGCAGTTAACTGAGGCGCTGGATAGCTCAGTCATTTTTGATTGATTAATGAGTAATCTCAAATTAAATTTAACATATCACTGTTTAATACTAAAATCAAACCATCAATTTTAGTCGTGACGTAGACGTATCTGAAGTGAGTTGACGTGGCAATCAATGACGTGGCAAGTCCTGAACTAAAAAACTCCAAATAACCACCTCGCTCCCCATTCCACATCTCCCCGTATCGAGATGCAAAATCAGAGATAAGAGCCTAGCGAACTAGGAGTATCCCCCGCAGAGCTCGCAGAGATCTGCTTCCTGTAAACAATTAAAGAGGAGTCTGGAGAAAACTCTTACCAGGTTCCACCGCTTCTGAGATAGTAGTCTCTGTCCTTTCGCTGTGGTAGCCTCATTAACCCGACCTGGTGTGGGAGGAAAATCATTATCGTTGGCTTCTATGGTTCTCATCGTCTCACTTTTGAAGGTTGAGCACCACCTTCATCCTGCTCCCTATTACCTAGGAAGCTGAACTCATGCCAGGAAGCTCATCCATTGCAGGGAAATCCTTAGCGTGCAGACGACTCGAGGAGTCTAGGATCTGACAGATTGAACCCCGCCGACCGGCCCCTAATGCGATGAACCCAGCAACCCCCTGCCTACCCTCAGCAGGCCTTAGTGTAGTAGAAAGCTCTATTAGAAAGTCTCCAGCCTCGGGCCCCTGTGGGTCACCCTATCCTTATAACTTTCTAATTTAATAATAGCTCAGTCATTGATTCTTGAGTATAATAAAAATCCCCCAAAATTCAGTAAAACTATAAGTAATTTTAACAATATTTATAATGTTGAGAAAAGGGTTTAATTTAATTCATTTCATTATGTTTAAATGAGTTTTTGGTCTTTTAATTTATAGTAAGAAATTAAACTAAGATTATATACAATTTATAATTCTTTTTTGGCAACACGACGCATTTGAATAAGTTTTTTCTTATATTTTTTCAAATTGATAAAAGAAATTTAATTTTTATTTTCTAAGTTTTAAAAGATTTAAGGTGAATATATAAAATTTACATAGAAATCTAAAAATCTTTTGATTCATTGTGATTGAATAAAAATAAATAATTTAAATTCTTTAAAATTGCAGCTGATTTTAATTCTTTATTTCACTATTTTTGAATTAAATTAGGTCAAATTAAATTAATTAATAAGTTTTTTTTAATTAAAGTGTGATAAGACTTATATATTATGATTAAATTCGCCGCAATTGAGTCAAATTAATTGAGTGGGTTAATAGGTAGTTATAAACCTTTATAAATTTTAAGTTTAAAAAATTAAAAGTTTTTGGACCTAATTTTTTATAATAAAAAATTATAATCATTACCTTCTTAGAATTTAAAGTATAAATTAATTAAAATAAAAATATAAATATTTGAATGCTCAATAGTTACAGTATTGTAAGTTTAGTATAATATTAGTTAATTATAAACATAATTTGTCTTTTTTTATTAGCAATATAGTACAGCAACTTATTAAAAATTAAAAATAATCCAGAAACAGCATGTTACCACCTCTCAACCGCACTCAGAAGTCACAGCTAAATCTTGACTTGAATGTAGAATCTATAGTGATTTATTTTTATATAAAGAATCTAAATTATTACAAAAGAATAATAAAATAAAATAATTTTATCGAAACATTATAAGTCTTTAAAAACATACTATTCTAAATTTAAATATATAATTTTGAATCTCCTGAATATAAAAACACTTTTATCAGGAGATAAAATCAAAAATAATTTCAAAATTTAAATGAATAGATCAGCTAAGGTGATATTCAGATAAAAATAAATTAAAATTATGAGTTAATTTTTGCTTTTATTTAAGTAAAATATATAGTATAAATATTATACTCGTTAAAGTTCTTAAAAAATAAAACATAATTTTAAATTGAAGCAGGTTAATACGGATAAGAAGTTCTGACATAAAAGTTATAAAAGCTGAACATTCCTTCTTTTTCAAGAATGGCTCATACTACCACAAACACTCCATTATTGTAAAATTAATAATTAAAATAATATCAAAAATTAAATATTAAAATTAGAGTCTTATCCCTAATTAAAATTTTTAATGTATTAATAAATTATAAAGACAATTTTGATTTTAAAAATTTATAAAAATATAAAAATAATATCCTATAATTAAAACAATTATGTTAATTTTTAACAAAAATGCATTTAACTTAGTATGTTTGTATCAATACTAAGAAACAAAGCCAGATCAATTCAAAGATATGAAACAATTAATTCAGAAAATTCACTGCAATAAGAAATTGAAGAGTTGGACTAAACCCCTAGATAAATATTGTTTATATAAGATTATTTTTATCAATTTATTATTTCAGCATTTTAAGGTATAAAATCTTTCATTAAATTTTGACAAAAAACAAACATTTTGCCAATATTGAAGCAAAAAATTAATGTTACAGCTAGTCGAAATAATGGGTTGAATTTGAAAGACCTTCAATATTAGCTATTATCACAAAGGGGAGCTAGTAACTCAGTAAGTGATTCAATTAATACATGGAATAAAACCTCCAAAACTCTTTAATAATTTGATTGAGCTTAAATTATTATTCAAATTTGTAGAGGAGCTATGTTAAATTATTTAATAACTAAAGCAAAGTAAACGTGGGGCAATTTATTCCTAATGTGAAAGAGTTAGTTTACAGATATACTATATAATAATTTACTCATTAGCTTCATAAAATTTACTGAATTATATTTGCAATTAAAGTGATACTATACAAATTCCCCTCAACAATTATAGGCCTATAAACATTGAGAATTAAAGTTATATCAATTTAATTCTAAGTTAGAAAAGCTCTCATAATTACCTATATCTTCAATCTAAAGTTTTTTTTCTCGTCCACTTTTCCAGGATATTTTTGAATAAAATTCTCTGAAGTGTAAGCTGAACATTTAGCATGTTTTAATATCCTTCAGATTTAAATGTTTCATAATAAAAATATTTTATCATGTAATATTAAAACATTTTTCATTATTCATTTTATGATATATGAAAAATAGATAAATACTTAGATTTAATGTAAAAAAAACTAAACTTTACTTAAGATTCAATAGAGTGATATTCTAAGCAAAAATTTAACAACTTTTTAGTATGTAAAGTTTAATTTGAGTTTTAAGATTATGCCTACTATAAGGTAGTTTTGTTAGAGAAAAAAAAGCCTATTTATTTTTTATTAACATCGTCTTAATATTTATAGTTCTGAGAACTGTAAAATTACACTATTCTTATATTTAAGGATTTATTACAATTATTTAAATAATATATCTAAGCACTAATAAGAATTAATTAACATTAATATCCTTGATTTTCTTGCATAGACCCTTTTATATATACGTTAATTGCTCTAGTTAATTATTAATTAACTCACAAAATTTTCAAAGAAATTTGATGTTTCAATGCTAGTACTAGCAAGTTTATGGGCAAGTTATTTAATTATTGATTCAATTTATTTTACTAATACGATTTGAAAATATTTTCTTATAAGCCATTAAGTAAAGCAAATCAATCTGCATCATAAGATAGAACAAACTTTTCAACCAGGCAACTGAATTCTTAAATTGACTTGGAAAAAATTAACTTATATTATAAAGTAGTTAAAAACCATTAATTGACTTAACCTGTATAAATGAAAAAAAGATTTTTTCAACCCCTATTTAAATTAAAGTATACTATTAAAATAAAATTCTACTTATAGAATAACTCATAAATTATATGAATTCATTTGTATCTATTTAGGACATATTAGATAAGAAAAGAATAGAAAAGGTGTAATCTAGAATTCAGTGCAATGATAGCACAAACAGCTTCGCACCCTAAACCACTAAGAAATATAATTTACTTAGACCTCCCATCTATAATAAGTATCAGTCTTCACATTTATTATTATTTTAATTTGTTACAATTTTTTCATATTCCCAAATATAGTATCTTTGAGAAATTGAATTAAAAATTATTTTGTTAAAATTCAATTTAAATCAAAACCCCAAAACCCCTTAGTGAGGTTTATAAGTGCTTTGATTTGTAGGGTATAGTTGGGGTCTTATGGGGTTAGTAGAGAAAACGCAGGTTTTTTGTGAATTTAATGAATATTTAAATATTATTAGTATACGTAATTCAAACAAATTTTATCTGCTTGTCTTTATTATATCTTTTGAACCTTGCTCTCTCAAGTGGGTCAAGTATGTCATCTAATGTTTACCGAGGATAGTTAGGAGCTCTCACGATTATCATCTCTACTATGCTTTTAATTTCTTAGCAGACATCTTCTTACTTTATATGTTTCTGAGCCAAACTTATTGATTATTTTTCATGCTTTGTACCAAAGTAAGACATACATTCCATGTCACTTTCTAATATTATTGCTGCTACTGCCCAAACATCCCATTAAACAGAACCATTAGTCCACTTCTCTCTTATTGGGAAGTAACCTGGAGTACCAAGTACCTGTGCTAAAGTGACAATCTCCTATCTTAAGCTCTATTGAAATCGATAACCACTACTTCTAAAGGGCAGAGATTTAGCATAACGTTTTCAGGCTTCAAATCTCTATGAACATATCCAAGTTCATGCAACTCCTTAACACCCTGAATCATATCTGAGAGTATATCGTTTAAATCAACAGGGTATCTATTGTGATAGGTAGTCTCTCAGAGTCATCTCAAACTTCTTTAGCCTTAATGCGATGAAACCATAACTTAAAATAACACCATTTAGCTTAAGCAAATTCTTGCAGTCTTTTCTTTAGGCCTCTCTAAGTACCATCTATTCATTAGCAAACTCGTTATAATACTGTTGGTTCTTAATAAGATAACTGAATGGATACACCTTGTATGCATACTCATCAACTACTATGAGCTTTGCTATTGCAGGCACGTTTATATTCAAGTAGTTTTCAATACAAGAGCTGAGAACAACTGCATTTAATGCAGGTATATTCATAGCCTTCGCTTAGAAGCATGCTAAAATTGTATTACCAGCTGACTGGTTCATCGATTCATATCGCTTCTGTCTCTTGAGTCTCTCTTGCTGCTCTCTTTATGACTCAAGAGTATTAGATTTTCTTTTAGCTGGCACTAGTTTCTTAGTCTCTTAATCTTCAATCAAGAACTCACTGAGGTGATGCTTTTGCTTATGCCTTTTAACTTTAGCTGAGTGAGTATATGATTTCATGCATGTCGTACACTAATACCTACCATCTACCTTTTCATGCTTGAAATAGATCTTGGCTTTGCCAGAGTTTACCTCTTTAAGGTGTCTCTTCAAGCTTTGTTCAGTTAGAAATGATTCTAGCAGTCTTCACATTAATATGTTTTATCTTTTCGATTGGATGCTGTTCTTTTAGCTCCTCAACATAATCAATTTAAGTTTAAATCCCTATCTCTGCGCTCTCCCTCTGGTTTAATA
>ARYC01022601.1:0-15495 GCA_000711775.1 Oxytricha trifallax
GCAAATTAAACAGAGAGAGAAAGTCTCAAGTAAAACATGAATTGAGTAAGAGGCTCTTCAAAGATTTATAAAAGCCAGAAGAGATGAACATAGATGCAGGCGCTGGCACTAAGAGAAGAAACATGGGCCCAAGCAAGCCTTAAGAGGAAGAAAAGAAAGAGAAGCCAAATCCCTTTACGGGCAAATTTAATATGTGAACTTATTCATTCATTTAAATCTAAAACTTATTTATAAACACAAAATCTCACTTCTCTAGCGCATACTTTAGTTTTATCATCGCTGACTATCTCAGCGTCACTTTTAATAAGATCGAATGTATCTATCTTTAAATCATGCATCAGATGGTAGAGCAGCAATTTCTTATAATGACCTTTCAATAACCCCCTATATAATTCAATTCCATTGAACTAAGGGCTGTAAGGAACATTAAATACAGGTGTTATGTTTAGCCTTTCATATTCCTTTCTTGAGTCTTTAGTTATATGAACTGATAAGTTATCAACAACAGAATAATCTCTTAATCAGCGTATTTGTCTCTGAGTTATTGTAAGAACTCAATATATTATTCAGTCTTTATAGAGCGAGGGTGGATAACATAAGTCTCTAGACCACTATCTTCACTAATTCCACCAAGGATTGCATGAGTTTATATATTAACTCTTTAGTCATAAACTTCTATATTACTATACCTCTTGTACCAAGACCTTGATATAAATGTATTGAATGTAAATACAGCTTCATCAGCGTGAATGAACTATATATTATGCTCTTAAGACCACTGCATTAAATCGAATATATAATTTAAATTATCCTTATAAAATGGAACATTAAAGTCAATCACTCTCTAAATGCGATGACTGTCTTGTAAGATATTCCGTTCTTTTTATATATGTTCGCTATAGATTAAGCAGAGATATGAAGCTCAGGAAATTAGCGATGAAACATCACAGCTATCTAGGCCAAAGAGAAGTGAGCCCAGTATTTAAGAGTCTTATCATTAATAAGATAATCGATATGATGCTGCTAAAACTTTAAAGGTCTCTTAGGCTTAAAATTAAGATGCTATCTCTTTAAATTATGCTAATAAACAGTGAGACCTCACAGTTGCTGGAGATTTATGGAGTAGCCTTGCTATAGACGTATAATTCAGAACAGGCTTGAGTGATTCACAATATTCATCACATCCATATCGCAACTAAAACAATAAATCAATATACTCACTGTCAAAAACAGACCCAAAACCTCGCATATACTCACTTAAAATACTAATATTTAAACATTAAACCCCTACATAAACCCTATTAAAACCCTAATAAAGTATGCACTAATAGTCTACTTTTATCAATCAAAAACTCAATCAAACTACTGAAAGGGTTTTGGGGTTTTGAATATTCTCTAAAATTGTATCATTTATTAAAACTATAAATGTCTTAGACATAATTTAATAATCAATTTAATATATACGTGCAGTTATTATATTTTGTATTTTAAAATTTCCAATTCTTTTATATTTTATCAATATTATAAATACGAAAGAAACAAAAAATAGCTGTATTTTTTCAATTATGAGAAAAATGAGAAAATAATTTAATGAGGTTCTTCATGGTTTTATGTAAAGATAATTAAAAAATAAATTTACTTAAATTAAACTCTTCATCCGATATATGTAAACTATGGACCTAGATGATTATTTTTATAAGTAAAGATAAAATTAAAAATAACTTGAAATTTAAGTAATTTATTGAATCTAATGAAGTATTAATCAAGTATAATCAAAATGTGGAGACTGTTATAAAAGAATCAAAAATGAAAATAATTAGGATTATGATCTTAACTAAATATATCAGCTAAAATCAAACTGTAGCTTATTTGAAAAAAGATTAAGTGCTTATTTATTTTATTTTAATTAATTAATCAACTATCAAAAATGGAATTTTATTTTTCTTCAACTTTTCTGATTCATTTGTATTTTAGGGCTTGTCTGTTCATATCGATGGAGTACTTTACATTAAGACTGTTTTTTGTGTGTTTTTTGTCAAAAAAATTTAGATATCTTCAGGGTATCTTCCTTGAGCTATCTTAAGGATATCTTCCTAAAAAAAAATTAAAAAATGGAATTTTACAGTAGCAATAGCAGTAGTAGCAGCAGCAATAGTAATAACAGTAGAATCAACAATAATAGCAATAAAATCAAGAATAATTACTGTTTACCTGAAATTTTAGAGAATTTCAGAAATTTTTATTTGGAAATTTATCAATCATTTTCATCGAAATCAACATCATCATCATCTTCATTATCAATAGTTCACAAAACTAGAATTAAGAAAATTGGATTTTTTTAGAAAAATCCCTGAACAGTAATTATTCTTGATTTTATTGTTACTATTGTTGATTCTACTGTTATTACTATTGCTGTTGCTACTACTGCTATTGCTACTGAAAAATTCCATTTTTTAATTTTTTTTTAGGAAGATATCCTTAAGATAGCTCAAGGAAGATACCCTGAAGATATCTAAATTTTTTTGACAAAAAACACACAAAAAACAGTCTTAATGTAAAGTACTCCATCGATATGAACAGACAAGCCCTAAAATACAAATGAATCAGAAAAGTTGAAAAAAAATAAAATTCCATTTTTAATAGTTGATTAATTAATTAAAATAAAATAAATAAGCACTTAATCTTTTTTCAAATAAGCTACAGTTTGATTTTAGTTGATATATTTAGTTAAGATCATAATCCTATTTATTTTCATTTTTGATTCTTTTATAACAGTCTCCACATTTTGATTATACTTGATTAATATCGGTTTCTGTTAGTTGAAGTAAATTAAAAAATTAATTAAGTTTAATTTTTTATGAGAATATAAGCAAAGAAATTATTTAAATTCTTAAAATATACTGAATTTTTCAAACAAAACTGATTTATCAAGTTAAAGCTTAATTCTATTGATTTCAAGGATTCTACACTACCTGCTTTTCATTATAAATATGGAAAGTTTTAAGAAATTCAATTATCATGACAATCTTTTAATTCTTAAGCCATCAATTACTCAAGAAGTTTGACCTATAAATATAGTAATTAATTAAAAAACAATTACTGATTGTTGCTAAATTATTATTTATCTTATTACAAAAAAATGAAAATGAGAAAGATAGAAAAAGAATGAGAAAAGAAACAAAGTTAAATTACAGTATATTTATCTAATCTATAGATTATATCGTACAATATTAAATGGCTTATTAGTAATTTCAAATTTATCATATTTAGCAATTAACCAATCTCATTTCACATAATTAAGCATTATTTGTTTTAAAATCATAAAAGCAAGAAGGAAAATTAATTAATACCTAAAGAACCATATTTTGACAATTAACTTGCAAATCTATTTTAAAACATATTTATCGTCATTACACGATGGATCATTTCTATAATTTCTACAATTATTTTTCATTAAAAAATCGAAAATTAATCGTAAAGCTAATGTGAAATAAATTAAAGAACTGTTGTATAAATTTTCAGTTTTATTAGTAATTTTATAATCAAATTTATTGACAATTAGGTGAAATTAAAATAAAAGTTTAAAGCAAATAAGTTTAGAAAGAAATAAATCAAATATTTTACTGAATAAAAATCATTTGAATATCAAATAAAAATTGAAAATAAGGTTTCTCGATAAATATTCCTATGAACTTTATGAAATTATTCATAAAAAAGGCAGGGTTATTGCGATTATATTGAAGAAAACGACATTAATGCTGAAGAAAATTATGTAAATACTTCAGGGGGAAAATAATAATGGCATTAAAGAGCTATAAAATACCTTAAAAGTAAAGAGAATAGAGTTAGATTTTTTATTTTAACATAAAGTTGAAAGGAAATAGCATAAATATAAATATAAAAAATAAGATAAAAAGTTAAAATTAAAGAATGATAATTCAATTTATACATTAAGCACTAATAAGCTGAAAAACTAAATTTGTATTGTAATATAGAAAATGATTATTATAATAAATTAGCTAGTAGAAGAATTATATTTCTAATTAAATACAATTAAATATTGATAAATAATCAAGAATAAAATTAAAAAAATGATACAATTGTTGCAGTTAGAACGATAATAACATTGTAAAAATGTAAATAACTCAACAGTTGCTTTAGAATCCCTGATTATAAGTTGAAAGAATAAATTATTTATTTCGTTCGTGAACTAATGTTGTATCAATAATTTAATATTATTTATAAACAGTTCAATATGTCTTTAACTGTTTGCCTGTCTTTGGTAATTCTTATTTATTCTCTATCTTTTAAACAACTACGAGCATCTTCTTGAGCAAGACAAGGCTATTGATTATTAATTTAAGTCTATGAATTGTTTAGAGTTTGAAAGTATTGATACATCTAGATTTATGTTGTAAAGATTTACATACTTAAAAAATAAACGCTATTACATTTATATATAGGAGACAATCATAATTTATAATAGTGTCTGGTTATAAATTAATATGGAAGAGAAGTTTGAATTAAATTTAACTCTTCTTAAATTGGATCTTTCACAGCTTAAATGCCTGAATTTGTTCAAACTGGATTATCAAAACCCAGTTTGAACAACAGCATATTGATTTCTTCTATTGATGAGATCATGTTTGTCTCTTTGTGATTAATTTGATCATTAATATAAAATTACATTGATTAATTAATTTATAAAAGTTATAGTGTCTATATAGAGAGAATATTAGTGCTTTTTAGTTAATCAGGAGAAGTAAACTATTCAGGTAAACTTGATTTTTAATATATTTTACATTTTAGGTCTTTTACCTTTACTCCCAAGCTCCTGGTATTTAGCATTAATTGTTTTGAAGTTGTCAAATAAATTAATTTTTTCCTCAAGTTTATGCAGGACTATTAACTATAATTATAATTTTTAGAGTGTTTTTACATATAATTTGTAGTAACTATCATTAATTAATCTTATTCGATTTTTATAATATATATTGAACTTTAATCCTATGTGTTGTAGTTAATGCTGTCAAATGGATGTATCATCATCTTAATTAAATTAAAGGTTTAATGAATTCTGATTATTAATTGTGATAATGGAAAGCATAAACATTTTATTATGACTTGTGAGAAATCTAATTTGAATAGACCTACTTATTAAATAACCTAGATTAAGAAAACTTTGTGGTTTTAAAAATAAAATCTGAAATCAAGCATCCGAAAGCAAATAATAAATATTAAGAGTCCAATACTATCATAAATTAGATTAAACCATTCTTTCAGTTTTCTCTCTAATTACATTTCGCAATCAAAATGTTTTGATTTGCATACTTGGAAGAAAATCTCCTAAAACTCTTCCACAAATAATAAAACAAACGTAAGAATCAGCTTAATTTAGTTTGGTGAAAATTCATGAGAAAACTTAAGCTTTTAATAAAGCAAAATTATTGAAGGACTAGGCTTCTTTTATCACAAATAATTAGTTTAACTGAATTGTCTCTTTTAGATGTTGCTTCTCAAGAATATTTGATTACTTAGAAAATATAAATTTAATACGTGAGTATCACTATTAAACAGCAAAATTAGGTTTAATACATTATAATTAATTATATCTATACATCATAGTTAGATTAAATAAATTTAAAGATAAATAAAATAATTATATTGAAATAACTAACTCCTTATATAATTGTTTTAGGAGTGTAATATAAATTGTTGATAATCTTAAAAAACATAAAATATGAAATAATTGAGATAATCACCAAAGAGTAGATCTAATAAAAAACGGAGTAGAAAATTTTATATTAATTTTAAGGATAGTAATATCCAACCTAAGAGATTATTACTTTAAATTATGTATAGATTTAAAGATAAACTGCAAGCATAATAAGTTAAATTTTAGATATAAGGCACAACTTCAAAAGAAGCCGACAGGTTTATATTCCTATAAATTACTAAATATTAAAATGTATTTTTAATTGTATTTATTAATTATGTTGCGTATTTATTTTTATATTTATATCAAATCTAATAATTTTAATTAAATTGAAAGTATCGCTATATATTTTTGCTAATCAAGAATCAATTTTTATCAATAATTTAAAACTCGGGATTATTGTTCAGACACTTGGTAAATGTGTTAAAATTATTAATTGGTAAATTAATAATACAAATCAACCGAAATACAAATAATTTATAATTATTTATTTATTAAGTTAAATTATTCGTGAAGCAAGGTCATAGTGTCACATTCATATCTATGACTCTTAGAATTAACAACTTCACTTTATAATCACAGTAGATATGATTGATAAATAGACGCACTAAAATGCATATATTACACCATATGGTGTCATAGCAGGATGTGAGTTTACTAGAAAGCTATTTTCAAATTCCACTGTTAATGTGTTTGCAAGTACTTTAGACGATCATTTGCTTGCTCTCAGATTTTGTGATAAATGGATGGTGGTTGTGATCAATTTGAAAAATTACATGAATAGCTACAACCTAGAGCAAAATAAGAAAGTGTTATTGCTTGATATATAAGAGTATACAAAAGATTAAATAAGCATCTGTAACTAATTAAACAAATGAATAATTGAGATTGAATTTTATGACAAGGAAATAAACTAATCTTACATAAATAATCTAATTTAACTTTAAATAAATAGTATAATTAATGTTAAAAGAATATAATAAATCAAAAGTCTATAGTATAGTATTGAGATCATTACTGCTCAGTTAAAACTCAAAAGTAACTAATTAACGAAAGTCTAGTTAAGGATAATAGTAAATGGAAAAGCAAATTGGCAGCTAAAGATAGAAGTTTATAAAAGCAATAATATTTACAGCTGAATCATCAATTTGATAAATTATATTAATAAATTATATTTTATTAAATTAATCAAAATATAGATTAATTGAATAACCATTAATGTTGAATTGAATTGAGTATTAAATCAAATTAGAAAAGTTATCAAATACCATTGTAAATGCGAAGGACTAACATTAATGACGAAGCTAGTAGCTTTTATTATTCTTTTTGAAGTGAGTGACTCTTACACAGATCATTAATTTTAGAGAGTTTAATGCTGGAATCAAGTAGCCGTTGCTTACTCATCTAAGAAGGAACAATACAATATGAGGCTGAATTAAAATATTTAAGTATTAAATATTTTAATTAAGACTTTATTCAATTTAATTAATAATTATATATAATGTTTAGGGAGCATTCCTATCACAATTAATTATACTCATTTTAGTATGATCATGACTTTCCTGTACTAAGCAAAGGGAATTTTAATTGTGATAATGGGAATTATATATAATCATTGATAAGCATATAATATTTTAATTATTTATTATAATAAGATTAATGGCTATGTAATAACAAAGTATGTTGAGTAAAATAAATGAATTTAGGATATCAATTTTTGAAATTTCACAAACATAAGTAAAATTAGAAATAATATGAGATATGTTCGATAACAACTACACTATCAACATCAACAGCTACTTTAAAACAGCTAATTCTATTAAATTGACGAAGAAGATTATTGAAACTATTTTGTGACTCCCTAATTAAACCATAGATTAGGAATTCCTGGGAAATACCCAGATAATTTAACTGAATTTATTAATCTAAATTAGGGTCTTATGCATTAAATATGATAGTGGTAAATTCTCCATTTAATTATTATAATAAAAATTTAATATTTGTAATATCAATTACTCATCTTTAATTGTATTCCATTACTCTCTTATTTCATTCTTTTCTATTGTTAAATAGCTTCTTTTCTTCCATTTTTACTTGAGATTAAAACACTAAATCTCCTTAGCCAGTGAAAATATAGCTGAATGATAAAAATTTATAAAATCAAACTTAGAATTAGTTTTAAATTGTTGCATATGATTGAAAATAGTAACTACAAGAATATGTCATTTATTTGTTGCTTTTTATTTTTTATACATTAATTTATGGTTACTACATAACTTCATTAACTATAACTTACATTTATTAAGTCTGAGTTATAATCAATTATCTAAGGTATTTTTGTTGCATCTTTACATTACTTAATAATAATAAAGCCAATAAGCGATATTTCTAATTGATTTGAATCAATTAAATCTTTCTTATTTATATTTTTAAGTATTTTAAATGCATAAATGTTTAAAATTTGCCATGAAATTTCAATTAGTTAATGATAACTATAGTATCTTATTGAATAAATGTTTGTGGATTGTGGAAAATTATAATTACTTGAAATTATAGCATTTGTTAATAAAATTATAGATATTGTCGAAATATATATAAACTCAATTTAAATCAACAGATATTAAGATTTTAATTCAAAGTCTTAAAACTGGTAAAGTTGAGTTATTCCTAAATAGCCTAATCATTTGAAGATTAAATTCTAAATTAACCCTAATATATATTTTATATAGAATTTTACATTTTTCTTATGTGAAATTCTTGCTTGTCTATGTAATTATTCTCATTATTTCATATATTAGTTTTTATATTAAATTAAGTAATTTTAATCTATTTAATAATCATGCTTGATTTCCACCATTTTTCATAAGTCAATTCTGATATTGATGATGTAAAAATATTTTTAGAGTGTTTCAAATTCAAAAATATATAATGATGAATGTAATTTATGATCCAAAATTCTAGGTTAACATTAATAATAATCTAGAGAACTTATAATTGGTATTGAAATATTTTTAAAACTTCTAATTATATTCTTAAATTTATTTAGAAAACTATTAAACTAAAGAATTAAAAAAATTAAATGAAATTAATGCTTGTGGAAGCAACCTGTAGATTTAAAGAAATTGAAAAAATAATATATTAAGATATATTCTAATTGCATACTTTAAATTAATATTATTAATAAAATATAAAACAAATAGGTAAAATAAAGTAATTCGAATGAAAGGATTAATTTTTTAAATAAACAGCCATGTATTTTAAGTTATTGTAAATTAAATTTAATCTATGGTAGTTGTTTTAATTAATTAAAAATATATAATTTAAAAATATTAAAAAAGAATGGAAAAGGTGGAGCTCTATGAGTAAATAATTTATTTTATTTAGCGTATTTTTAGGAACACTAGTAAGCACAGCCAGTCTTAATGAATAACAATTACTCTGTGATTCTCAAAATTTGAGATCACAGACTAAGTTTTGCGCATAAAAGTAACTTTAGATTTAGTTTTTTGTATGTTTATTGAAATTTATGGAAATATTTTGGGGCTTAAAACCATTATCAAGGATTTTCTTTACATTAGCTAGAAGCAATCCTAGTTAATAGTTTAAGTATTTTGTACAACTGGTTTCTTATTTTCTCTTCACAAATAGTCATAAAGTTACACACTGGAATGGTGATTCAATGACAGGTCCATAAAATGTAAGTAAATATTAGGAATTATAGAATTTGAATGGCATTATTATTATTATTAATATTTTATCATAAATTACTTCTTTTAGTTCTCGAATTCAAAAATTTGAAATTGAGATGAAAATTTTTCTAGATAATCTAAAATTTGGCTATGGTGAAGGAATCTTTGGTGCTTTGCTGAAGTAATGCGGTGTTTCACTATTCAAGTTCAATTCAAGAATTTGCTTCACAATTAAAGATGAAGCAGGTGGTTTGGATAATCAAAACCCCAAAACCACTTCAGTAGTTTGATTGAGTTTTTGATTGATAAAAGTAGACAATTAGCGCATACTTTATTAAGGTTTTATTACGGTTTATGTAGGAGTTTGATATTTAAATATTAGTAATTTAAGTGAGTATATGCGAGATTTGGGGTCAGTTTATGACATTGAGTATATAGATTTATTGTTAAGTTGTGTTATGGATGCGATGATTATAGTGATCAACTCAAAAATATTCTAAATTACACATCTATCAAGACTGCTCCATAAATCTCCTGCTACTGTTAGGTCTCACTGTCTAATGGCATTTAATTTAAAGAAATAGCAATTTAATTCTAAGCCTTAAAAATCCTTAGAAATACAAGCAACATCATATCGATTATTTTATTAATGATAAGACTCTTAAATACTGGGCTCATTTCTCTCTGCCTAGAGAGCTGTGATGTTTCATCGCCAATTTCCTGAGCTTCACATCTCTGCTTAATCTATAGAAAACATATATAAAAAGAACGGAATATCTTACAAGACAGTCAATCGCATTAAGAGAGTGATTGACTTTAATGTTCCATTTTATAAGACTAATTTAAATTATATATTTGATTAAATGCAGAAGCTTAAGAGCATATTATAAAGTTATACACGCTGATGAGGCAGTATTCACGTTTAATACCTTCATATCGAGGTCTTGGTACAAGAGGTACAGCAATATAGAAGTATATGATTAAAAGATTAAGGTTTAAACTCATACAATACTTGGTGGAATAAGTGAAGATAGTGGCCTTGAGACTTATGTTATCCACCCTCGCTCAATAAAAACCGAATAATACATAAAATTCTTTTAATAACTCAGAGATAAGTACGCTGACTAAGAGATTATTCTGTTTGTTGATAACTTATCTGTTCATAAAACCAAAGACTCAAGGAAGGAATGTTAAAGGGTAAACATATCACCTGTATTTAGTGTTCCTTACAGCCCTTAGTCAATGGAATTGAATTATATTTTGGGGTTTATTGAAAGGTCATTATAAGAAATTGCTGCTCTACCATCTGATACATGATTTAAAGATAGATACAGTCGATTTTATTAAGAGGGCTGCTAAGAGAGTCAGCGATGAAAAAGCTAAAGTATGCTCAAGAGAAGGGATATTTTGTGTATATAAATAAGTTTAATATTTAAACAAAGAAATAAATTCACATATTGTAGAAATAAATTTGAATTTGTAAAATTAATTAGGATTAATTTATTAATAGATTAAATTATTGGCAGCAAGTTGGCCAATTTAAACGATCTTAGTCTCATTTGATTGAGAATTCAAAATTATATGGACTTTATTGTTGGAGGTACTATTTTATCGCATCCAGGGAGCGAGATAACTTGACTTTAATTAAATGCCTCTAAATTCATTAAATTATACTCTTTCATTAAAGTCAAGTTATCTCGCTCCAAGGATGCGATAAAATAGAACCGCCAACAATAAAGTCCATCCTAAGATCGTTTAAATTGGCTAACTTACTGCCAATAATTTTATCTATTAATAAATTAATCATAATTAATTTTACAAATTCAAATGTTTTTCTACAATTTTAAAAATGCTTGTAAATGGATTAGGCTTCTCTTTCTTTTCTTCCTCTTAAGGCTTGCATGGGCCTATATTTCTTCTCTTAGTGCCAGCTCCTGCATCTTCGTTCATCTCAACTGCCTTTTATAAATCTTTGAGGAGCCTCTTACTCAATTCATGCTTTACTTTAGACTTTCTCTCTCTGTTTAATTTGCTGTGTTCTTTCATTAAATATATAGCAGTGCCAAATTTTTCTATAAAGTTAGTAGTCTTAGCTTAATTGAGATTAAAGGATGATTTTGAAGTTCCTGCAGCCACGTGTCACTTATTTTAATATCTTGCTTATCTTTTTCTTGAGGAAAAATGATGTAGCGTTTCTTGTGAGCTTCTTAAATTACTTCATTTAAGTACACTCAGGTTTCAGAGTTCCAAGAACACCAAAGAAGAAGTTTCTCTCAGGCAACTTATTAGAGAGCTGTAGCTTTGATGGAAGGAAGAGAGCTACATCCGATCACTCATAGCATCGTCACATAAGTTTGCCCCTGATATTTCAGGGTAGCTGGAATTTTTATCATCCTAATTCATTAAACTTAAAAGCTATTTCTCTTCACTTAGTAAGGTTTTTAAGTATGAGATTTTAGTTCCCTCCTAATTAGGCAAGAACAATCCAACTCTGGTTAATATATAAATATTAGCTAAGAGCATACCTTGCTATACAAAATATCTATGTAGGTCCTCTTTACTTCAAAATTTTCCTATTAAATCATGAGATTAAATCTCCTCATTTCATCATTCATAGACTCAATCTTGCTTACACTTTCTATAAATGTTAATGTAATTTAAAATTTAACTATCTCCATTAAATTTCTCCTAATAATTTTTAATTATTTTAGGAGGTCCTCCAAATTAAGTTCAAACTTGATTTGGAGGACCTCCTAGAGAAACAAAACTTCATTAGGAGTATTTTAATTTACTAAAAAGTATAAATTCTCATAAAATATGTCAAATAACAGTCTTCTATAGTTATTTAATTTTCTTACCTGTCAGCAAAGAATCTACCAAAGTGTCTTATACTCTATTATTAAAGTTTATCTAGGTAAATTTTATCATTATTATTATAAAATATAACAGCATACTAAAATGAGCGCTAACATTTTGAGAAGAGAGGCATTACTTGGTTAAAATAAAAAAAATTATCATTCCTGCAGCTAATAAAAGTAGAGACCAGAGACGCTTGTACTCAGTGGGAGCCTACTTATGATAACTTTGACCAGTCTAGTTTTGAGATTTAAATATAAATTAAGCAGGAGGTCATTATAGAAGCTATTCAAATTTAGGAGGATATTAAACAACCTGCCATAGAGCATTAATAATTACAAGCCAAAGTTTATTTTTAATTCTAAGAATGTAATAAAGTTTTCCTCTAAAAGACAACTTAAAAGAGACATTTTATGATATATAAACAACGATAAGCTTAGGTTATATCTCAAGTATAAAATGAAGGATGGCAAGTATCTCTATGAGTTCTGTGAGAAGCATATTCTCATAGAAGACCTCAAAGTGCACATATAGAAAAAGTACAATAAAAGTTTTGTATTTATTCATGAACCTACAAGAAAAAAATTCCTATAAAAAATGATCAAGAAATCGTGCCAAATCTTTCAAAGTGAGCTATAGAAGTAAGTAAAATGAAGAAAGCAGTCAAGAACTTTCCGTCTCTGAAATAAATAAAATCATGATTAAAATTGAGGCGATGAAGATTCCTATCTTTAAAATTATTGACATAGATTCTTGCCTTGAAAGCTTCCTCACTCTTGAAAATAAAATAGAGAAGAGAGCCATTACAGATAACTAATATGCTTACAAAATATATCCTTTCAATTACTTCCTTGCTAATGACAAGTTCTAAATGGAATTCGCTAATAAGTATTATACTCTTTAACAGGCAAAGTTTGTAAGCATATTATATAGTTAGATGCTATACACTTGGAAAAGATTATTTTGTATTTAGACAGCCTCTCCTCAAAATGATTTACAGAGAATTTCTATCTGAAAATAGATGTAAAGATAAATTGGCTAGATTCAAAACCCCAATACCTCTTAGTGAGATTTATAAATGCTTTGATTCGTAGGGTATAGTTGGGGTCTAATTGGGGTTAGTAGAGAAATTAAGCCAATTTGCAAAATGAAAAATAGAAATTAGCGAAATTTAGGGCCTATTTTTGATGAGTAATATTTAGATTTACTGCTTAAGCTTAGGTATGGTACAAGAATTAATATAGACTTAGTCAAACCTGTATTGAATTATGTAGCTATAGCAAAACTACTACATAATAGTGCCTCAACTGTTAGGTATCACTGCTTGTTAGCTGTTTTGCATTATAACTCAGGTTCTTGAAAACATCCTGCAAGAAAATAAAAGTTCTCTTAGGTTCATATTGACTACCTCTGCGACTCGAAGACTTTGAAGTATTGGGCCCACTTTCCATTAGACTAGCGAGCTGTGATGTTTCATCGCAAGTTTCCAGACATGCATATCTCTCCTTAGACTATAGCCAATATTTATAGAAGAAATGGTATTACTTTCAAGACTGTCAACAGAGTGAAGAGAGTGATTGATTTTACAGTGCCATTTTATAGTAATAATTTAAACTATATATATGATTAAATGCAGAGAGCTATTGATAATAACATCAAGTTCATCATGCAGATGAAGCTGTGTTTACGTTCAACACTTTTATTAATAAGTCATGGTACAAGAAGTATGATAACATAGAAGTTTATTACTAAAAGGTGAAGGTAGTCACCCATGCAATTTTAGCTGGTATAAGTGAAGATTCAGGCTTAGAGAGTTATGTGATTCACCCTCGCTCTATTAAGCGAGAGCAGAAAATAGAGTTCCTACATAAGCTCAGAGAGAAGTATAGCAATCAAGAGATCATCCTGTTTGTTGATAACCTTTCAGCTCATAAGACTAAGGAGTCTAAGAAAGCCTATGAAGAACTAAACATAACTCCTGTTTATAACGTTCCTTATAGCCCATAATTTAATGGAATTGAATTCTACTGGAGTTAAATCAAGACTCAGTACAAGAAACTGCTGCTGTATCATCTTATGCATGACTTGCCCATCGATACAGTAGACTTAATTCAAAGCAGCTGTAAGAGAGTGAACGTAGACAAGACAACAATTTGTGCGAGAGAGGGAAGAATGAATGTTTATAAATAAGTTTTAGATTTAAACGAATGAATATATTCACATATAAAATTGACCCATAAATGGGTTTGACTTCTCTTTCTTCTCCTCTTCTTATGGCTTGCTTGGACCCATATTTCTTCTCTTAGTGCAAGCTCCTGAATCTATGTTCATTTCATCTGGCTTTTAAACATCTTTAAAAAGTCTCTTGCTCACTTAATGAATAGTCTATGACTCCCTCTCTGTGAACCTTAGCATGCTCTTTCATTAGGAATATACCAGTTCCAGATTTCCCTACAAAGTTATATGTAAAAGCTTACTAGAGAGGAACGGATGCATCTTAAGCTCTGCGAGCCAGGTCTCACTTATTAGTATGCCTTGCTTCTTTTAATCTTCAGGAGAAATAGAGTAACGTTTCTTGTGAGCTTCTTCAATTATATCTCTGAGATAACTCTCTCTTAAAGTGCCAAGAACACCAAAGAAGAGGCTCCTTTCTGGAAGTTTGTTAGAGAGTTGTTTATTGGTAAGAAGATAAACTACCAACTCTTCATCTTACATCGCATCCTCGTCGAGATTAGTGACTGAAATCTCTGGGTAGTTTGGTATATCTATCAAGTTTATTTCATTGTTTTTGAAGGCTTTCTTCTCATCACAGAGTATCGCTTTTAAGAATGAAATTTTGGTACCTTCCATCATTGGAAGGAATAAACCCACTATAGTATGTGATTAAGTATATTTCATATGCTTACAATGCTGAGTGATGTATCGATAGAGATCTTCCTTGCTTCTAAATCTTGAGATCATTTCTAAGGCTTCAACCCTCTTCATTGCAGTACTTAAAGATTCCACCCTTGTTCCTTTTCTTTTTATTGAATTTCAAATTTTAATATATAGAATTCTGTATCCTACTGTTAAAAATCTTAGTATTAAATATGGGCATCTTATAGGAGGCCAACCTGGTAAGGATACGTGGAGAAAGCTGGCAGAAGCTGTAACAAACTTCAGAGATGGAGCTCCATTTTTATCAATTTAGTTCCATTAAATTACTACTAAATTTGTTTAAATTTAATTAGTACT
>ARYC01022606.1:0-10399 GCA_000711775.1 Oxytricha trifallax
TCATTAGCTTTTCAATGCAGTCTTTCGCTGATTAAAGATCGATCTTCATGAATTATGTTGAATAACTTTAGATTGGTTAAACAATATTTTATGACTAACCTGCGGTTGTTGTAGTCTAGAATATAGGCCTTTACCTTATTTATAAATAAAAATAATTGAACATATTAAATAATTAAAGTTTGAGAATGCTGTTCATTTATTTATTATTAAAAAATGTCACCTAAAATCCTACAATTTTTGAATCAAGGGGATTGTTAGAGGAGTAATTATTTTATTAGTCCGAGTTGAGAGGAGCAATGTTTGCATTCCCTCTATTTAAATTTTTATATCCATAATTATATCTGATAAACCAAAGTAAAATTCTTTGGGGAATCATATAAGAGGAGATGATCTTATCGATGATTTAATATTTAATCTGTAAATTTAGGGTTCAAATGATTCATTATGGATTTAGATTATATCATATGAGAACATAAATGTATATCTGGCTATGGCAAGAAAGAGTATTTGCTTAAATTATCATTGAGGATCTATTATCACAATTTCATAAAGCTTGCAATTAGTTTTTATGCAATCTCTAGCTTACAGGTATCATATTTCTATTTTTAGCATGTCACTTATAAATATATTTCATTTTTAATCTTTTGTCAATTAGTTTTACGAGCTTAAGTCTGATTTTAAATAATTCCACATTGAGTTTTTTATATGTGTCGTTTGCTGGTCTTTTGTATTTCACATATTTTGTCAATATATATATAATCTATGTTCTTAAGAAAGGATTCTTGATGATACTTGGAATTATCACTTCTGAATTTATTTCTTGCAATATAGACAATTATAATTAAGTTTGATTTCAATTTCATAATTCCTTTTAAATTCCTCTATTTTTAGTATTGAGGTATCTTTATTTTTTTTCTTCTAATAGTATAAACTAGGAATTATGATTATTATTTCGGATTAGTGTCTATTATTTTCATTTAATTCACTGCATAAAACTTTCAATCTTTATGTATGATATTTATAAAACTTTTAATTATCTTGATTTTTGAATATTAACAAATCTCATTAAAACTATATGTTATTCTCGTGTATCTAACATTTATCTTATAATAACAATTTTAATTTATATAGCCCTTTGGTATTATACTAAAATATTTATTTATTATTACCAATGTCATTGTAAATCTTTTACTGGTGTTTCACTTATTTCATTGTAGTAAGTTATGTTTAAAGCACATCTTCTTTTATATTAATTAGATCTTATCATATTGAGAATTCTAAAGTTATTCTATTTTATAAATTTAAAACAGATTAAATCATCACAATAGATGAATGGAATTATTATAAATGTAAATCTTATATATATATATTCCCTTTTCCATCTTAAAACAATTTTATGAAACTTAAATAAGGCTTTAAAATATTTATAAAAATTGTTATATTACTAAGCACCATTTATACTCTCTAATAAACAGTTTATTTGATAATAATGATTAATTAAAAACTGAATGTATTCATATTTGAACTAATTATATACAAAAACTAAAACCTTCAAAATAAAAAGGATTTCTACTTCAGATTTTGAATTAGGAGACTTAAAAATATTGTATAAATATGATTTATTTGATTGAAATTTAAATTGATCTTAAATTTGATGGCAAAAGCTTTTCCAAATAAGTTTAAAACTTCTAAATCATTTTAGATAGATATATAATCGCTATAGGCAAGTGAAATTAAAATCTAGATATCAAAAATTCTAGACTTTATATATTATCTATTTATTACTATTATAACTATTAAATATACTATACCTTAAATTAGTTAGTTAGATATAAACATTAATAAAAATAATATGATTACATTGAGGTCTCTGGGACCCCAAATCTTTTAAATATGTTAATATTTAAGGGAAATGCCCTTTTTCACGGAAATTGTAATTTCCTTCGTTTACTGAGTCTTTGTTCATCCTCTTATTCCTCCTTTCTCTACTGTTTATGTCTTTTCTTTCTGAATCCTCGTCTTCTTTCTAATATTTTTGACCCTTCTCTTCAGACTCAGGATCTGAATGTCGTCTCAGTTGTCTCTTAATTTGAATTGATGGTCGAATTTTTTGACTTGGATTGAGAATATGAGTTGTTTTTGTCTGAGTTCTTCCTTCATTCTGGTAGTAATCATCTGGATGAAGTCTGACTTAAGGAATTAGGCAAGTTTTATAGACATTTTATGTTGAATTTCCCCTGTTTTGATGGTCTTAGTAGTCAAGCAGAAATACTGACGTTTGCTGTGTATGTCTTAAGAATGCATAAGTTAAAAAGAATTATTATTTCTTCTGTAGCTTGAGTTGTATCTACCTTTGAATTAGATTTATCTTTTATGAAAGCTTTAAGTTCATTATTATTAAGAGTCACTATATTTTTCAATGAGTTTTTGTTGGTTTTTCCGTTTTTAGAAGTGATGGCTTATAAAAAGCATTTTGTGGGTTTGTAAGGGTTTGTATCATTGGTGTTAACTCTAATTGAAATGTAGGATTCTTTGGTATCGAATCTTTGTTGTAGTTAAGCTTTAAGATGCTCTCCATATGTTGTATTAGTTGGATCAAACCTACTTTGTTTATTAATTATAATATTAATTAACATTAAACTTTAAGTTTTATTTAGGATCCATATTGAATACTGAACATAAATTATTAAAAGTTCCTATTTAGTACTAAATTTAATTCATGATGTATTATATTTCATTGTTAATTTGTGCGTTTCAATACGTATCAATTTTATGGATAGAGGAGTCTAATTAAGGTGGTTGGTATTCTTCCTCATCGTAGGAGTAGATTTTTGGCAATGTGTTGCTGTCGGAATCTCTAGATTGATAGCTTGAGTTATCTAGATAGTTGAAGTCTTCCTTTTCCTCCATAGAGCTCTAGTCCTCCTCATTGTCATTGTATATAACTTTCTTTGTTATAATGTTTCTCTTTGTTGAGGTGAAGTAGGATATGATAGTGGCGCTGGTGCTTGCTCATTGTTGAAAAAAGAAATAATTATTGAGCTCTCTAAGTTTTGTTGTTGTTCAAACTCATTAGCTTAGTGGAGTTTTGGTTCCGCCTGTTAAGGTTTTATAAATTTATTGTTAATTAATAGAAGTCTAAGCATTTGTAGTAGTTGCTTGGTTCAGATGTGGACTAATTTACAGGAGTTTTTCTCTAGGAACTAGGTTCTTGTTATTTGGATTTGAAATTTGCTTGAAAGTTAGTAGCCTTTTATGACGATGTTTCTAGCTCCAAATGTTATTATTTCTAGTATGTAAAGTACCCATTATAACTTCTTTTATTTGATAAATTAGATAATATAATATGAGAGGGGTGTAGTGTCTTTACTTTTAATGTCGTTTTTTATGACATCTCTTTGTATTTTGCTCAGTATACCCATTCTGTATTTTTTATTTTTAAATATTTGGTATAAAAATTAGGTTTCTCAAAGAATTTTGCTGGTAGATTGAAAACTGCCAGTTAAGTCCCTAACTACAACTAGGGTGTCCTCCGTAGCTGCCCATTTTGCGTCTCAATTATGATCGGTAGTCTAATATTTATATTTTTGTCGTTTGTCCTTGTCGTATGTATTTCAAATGTCATCAATGCACTTTCAATGTTGGAGTTTTCAAAATCTTTCTTGAAAAAGAAGACATCGAAATCCTTGGTGTTATCATCATCATCATTCCACCTTCTAGTCAGAGAACTAGGCTCTTCGGCGCTAACTTTTGTTTTTGCAACAATAATAATAAAACTGGCTTGTTCCAGGGGACCACTTCCCTCGCCCTCAATTCCATCAGCTTTCTTTTTCTTTTTTTTCATTGATGGTCCAGGTTCCCTCTTTAGTAGTAATAGTAAAAATAGATTTAAATAAATTTATTTTCTTAATTTTATTTATAATTTATACTTTAATAAATTATTTCTAGTTGGTAAATAAACCTTTAAAACATTGTGAATAATTGTATAAATTAATGAATTATAGATTGATTTTAATAGAAAGAGTACTTTTTACATTTAATAATATTATTTAAAAAAAACATTTTGAAGATAAAAGTTAAATATTCATAAAATATAAAAATATTCAGATAAATAGCATATTTAATGATTAAAATACAGTTGGAGGCATTTAAAAATTAGTGATTTAAGAGACTTCTCCAGCTTGATGATAATCGTGTTATTTTTGAGAATTTCCTAATTAATTTGAGACTAGAGCTTTATGAAGATTACGAATGTTAAGCTCATAAAAGTTCCCTATTATGAGTTGACTTCTGCCTAAAGACTTTGCTTAAGCTAGGGATAGCGCAGGCATCATGAAATTCATTAGTTTTAACTTAAATTCTTAAGCTTTATCTGAATTATTATTTTTTCTATGGGATCATTCCTACTCTTAGCCAGGCTATAAAACAGTCAAAAACTACAAAAGAATAAAAACATAAGCAATACATTGGATGAAAAAGAAAATATACAAATCAATGATGATATGTTTAAATCGCTTTTTGAAGAACTAATTAACTCAATTAATTTGTGAAAGTATTAAAAATGATTTATAAACTGAAACTGATAAGAATGTTTTATTGATGCTTAAGTTTAGGTTACAACCTAGAAGAAAGAAGCTAAACAGAATCACAATGAAATTTCATACAGTTTACAGGATTAAAAGAAACTAGAGATGATTATGATCCAGCTTCCTTACTTGTAATAAATATTGAAGCATAAAAAAATATTCAAGGTTGTTATTTGAGAGATTTAGGGCTATTATAAATTTAATAGATAAAATAGAATAGATATGTTATAATAATCCATAATTCATACAAATATAAAACCATTAATATTACTAAAATATCTCGAAACTGTATGTGATAATTCTTGATAATTACTATTGAGCTTTTGATAATCTTAATGTTTTACACTAACTTGATTTCAATATCATAATCTATGATGCAAGTGAATGTAATTACAATTGATCAAGGAATATACTTGCTCTGTGTAACTCTATAACGGTAAGTATAAGAGATTGATTCAAAAATATTTAACTCAAAATTTGGTTTCATGATGGAATTAATCATATTTTTAAAGAAGATTTAAGCATTTTATGTAACATTTGATGTTATTGCTTTGTATTTAATAACATAATCCTAATCCTATATCACAAAGTGTGGTATCTTACTCTTTGCTTAATTACCTTTCAACTTTATGTGACCATTCTTTACATTAATGATAAATGTTTCAATTTTTCAAAGGTACCCAATAATTGTCTAGCCCTGACAATTTTGATTTCATCAATCTCTTTTATTTTTCATGTTGATAATTTACTGATAGAACAGAATTTATTTAAACTTAATTCGAATAATGTAGAAACAAATTAATAATTATAAGATCATGAAGCCCTCTCAATATAGAAGTGAACACTTGTTTGAGAAGAAGAGATAAAAAGTAGACCTTTTAAGCAATTTATTTGATATTAACAGAAGCTAAAGAGATATTGTTTTCTTCATATCCTCTTTTAGAGAAGATTAATATCAGAAAAACATTATAAGTATATACTAATTAAAAACAACAGTACTTTAAAAAATTTAGGAGTATCACTTTAAAAAAAAAAATATGATAATTTCTTCTTACTTTGGGTAAGAAGCATGCTAATCGATTCTGCAGAGTCAAGTTTAGAAAGTCTGAATATTAAATCAGCAATTTTATTTTATTAGAGTTATTTGATAATTTTTGATTTTACTATTTAATAACTATTAAATTTATTCAATAAATAAAGCCTACTTAAGTGGCTAGCATTTTTGAGATTGTTTTTTATGAATCTATCGGATGATCTTAACGTTGAAAGCACTGTATTTGTGTTTAAAAAATGCTTCAAAAAATTGAATTTTATTAATATTCCGTTTGATGTCGTGAATGATATAAAAGAGTAGAATGTCAACATCAATATATTATGATAGAGTTAATTGAAATGCGGTACATATTTATTGGTGAATTGCAACTTATAATATGATTATGGAAATTGTTCATTGTATAATTTTAACTGTATGGGTTTATTCTAGATTATCAAAATAAACATATAACTTTAAGTTAATCTCTCTAATAAATGATTTATTAAAATATATTAAAATTTTTGGAGTACTTTATCGCAAGACATATTAGTTTTCTTGGCAAACACAATTTTACTCGGCTTTTTTAATTTCTGTTAGCTATTATTGTCATTTAACTTTTCAAACTTAATTTTCTTAGAATTGCTTGAAAATTTTATATTGCATTTAGACTTAGAAGTTATCAAAAAGTATCAATTTTGTAAGGATAAAAACACAAATAATTTAAAAGATTTAATGTTATTGTCATCTTCAAACTCCTTCAACTCTTTGGCTAAATAATGAATAGATCTTAGTCTCGTATTAAAATTATCAAAGAATAGTTGCAAAAAGTTTCAAGAGTATAAAACAAGCAAAAGAATTATAAATATCAAATACCAATGAATAGTTGGAGAAATCTTGAATATGATTAGCAAAAATGTCTTTTTAACATAAAAATCATTATATTATAAACTCATAGTTATCTTACAAAGAAGAGCATGTTGTTTTTATTGGTTTTACATTTATTATATTAAAATTTCTAAGTCTTAAGTTTATAAAATGTAATTTTAATAAAGTTTTATGATTAAATTTATATTTTATTTTGTTCAATATGATATACTAATGAAAATTTTACCTACCTGAAGAAATTAACTAATGATCAGTTAGATAAATTTAATCATAGAAAAGCTAGAGAAATTTATAAAATCAGTTGAGAAAGAGTTAATAGTAAAGCATTAGTACTGCCAGCATTATATACAATAAAATAGAAATGATTAATGAAAAATAGATTATAAAAAACTTATGATTGATACCTATTAGTAGAATGCTTAATATATTTCAGTGAAAAGTATCTTAGAATTCTATGAAACATCCTCAAAAGCTAATATTACTCAATTAATCTACAATACTAAACTTTAGTATTCTAAATTTAATTAGATTGATCACAATAGAATTTAATAAAACCCAATGGATATATGTAAAAAAGGTGACAAAAAGTAACATTGAATGAGAATCAGTGCATATTTAATGTTAGTATTTTACCTAATTTACATTATTTTTATTGCAGTATATTTTTTAGCTGTTCATTTATGTGCATTGGATATTTGTATAATATTTCACTTCTCCTTGGGCTTAGCTGCAATATCTTCTTTTTTTGGTAAGGCTTGTAAGATTAGTCATATAACATCCTTTGCTTCTTTGTCATCTAAATCTTTCCAAGCCCCTTCTCTGTCTCCTGGGATTCCTCCATTGCTGATCTCTCTAGTGTATTGTGACTCTCTGATCTATCTCTTTTTGGTGTACCTCCAAGCAATCTGTCAACTTAGTGTTATACTCTGAAGCCATTTCTGCCATCTGTGCACCCTCTGCAGCCAGCCCTGCAGGCTCCTTTGTGGTTGCCATCGTCATCGTCTCGTCTCTTCTCTTGTGCCTCTCTGGCTTTCCCTCCTCATTAACACCCTCATTCACGAGTATCTCCTCTCCACCTTGACATACTCATCAGCTATAGGCTGGTCTCCTCATTGGGCTTTCGGCATTTTTGTCAAACCAGTTTTGCAGGGAAGTCACGGGAAGATCTTCGACCGGGGCGGCCTGGAGCACCACTCGAATCTCCATTTTTTTTTATATACAGAGATGGGATTTCCGACACAGACATCTATGCTGGGGGTCAAGATAAGTAGATATCCTTTTTGGAGTGACCATCCTATGACATTGAGCGAGCGCCCTGAGGCCCATTGCCTTGGCAGTTGGAACGATATTGATGATCTCCTAGACAGTATACCTGCAGATCCCTCCAGGCTTCTCCCATTACTCTAGTGGCAAGTTCTCTTTCCAATGTGTGCGGTGGAATGCCCTTGGTGGATTCCCTTTCTGTCCAGAGGAATTTGAGAGCATGCTTCAGGATTAAGAGTGTGGCCATGCCAAGGATTCTCACGACGCCCCATCCTTAGCAGAGCGGTACGCTGACTTCTTTGCTTTTGAACATCTTTAAACCATTCGTGAGTTGCTTTAATCTTAGAGTGGCAGTGTATGAGCGAGTATCTAAGTCCAAGTAACCATTAGCATGAAATTCTCTCAAGGAAACTGCGAATACAAAACTTTCAATCTCTTTTACTCTTTCAGACATTGCGTTTATGCTTAGGCCTCCGCTCAAATGGCGTAGCCACAACATGCTCTAATTCACAATGCACCAAGGATTACCTGACTAATGCTTTTACCATCCTCTCAACTGCCCTCAGAGTTACAAGTATAGTAGGTGCTGTTAGAGACGGTCGCATGATAGTTGTACCATACAAAGCCATTAGTGCTCTATGGTAGCCATGTGATGTTGATGCTTGCAATGTTGTGATTATCGATGATACAAAAGTCTAAGCATTTACCCTTCTCTGCATCCATGAATAGTGGTTACCCCTCTGGTAGTACTGGCTCAATGTTGGCATGACTGGAAGTCACTAGTACTGGTCGTGTACTTCTCATCATCCTGAATCAGATCAGTGTATAAGGGAGGTCACCATTTAAAGCTGTGAGGCTTAATGATCTAATTCATTATCGCTCATTGATATAGGAGGGTTGACTTGTTTCAGTTAGATTGAGAGTATCTATTTTCAGTATTAATTGTTAGAGTTTAATTGTAAACTTATTCAAAATATAATAAACATCTATCATTAATTGTGCTATTTATTGATTATTTAAGATTCAATGTTACCTTTTGTCACCTTTTTTACATATATCAATGGGGTTTTATAATAAAATATAGGCATCTATTCCAAGATTGATAATATCAAAACAAGAATTATTAAAAATTATATGTTTATAATAAAAAATTAGATATTCTTATAAGTTATATGAAAATATAATTTTATATTAAATTTAATATAGCAAGCTAAATATTTATATGGATAAGTCAAATTTTAGAGCTAAACAGCAATAAATAAAAATAATTTATCATTTAATTATTGCTAAAATATACTCATTAAATATAAATACTAAATTTAATCAATTTTTTATATTATAAATACACCTAAGCATAAGTTTTAATTGAAATTTATGATAAAAAACAAAACCACAGCCGTAGATGTTATTTGAGTTGATATTATTAAAGACTTTTGCTTAAAAAATTAATTTATTCATATCCTCTCAACAAATCTAAAGATTTAAGTAGAAATTTAATAAAAGATATGAGATAATAGAGGCAGTCCAAAATCATCTTGTTTTTATATTTTTTCTGATACGCTATAATAAAATAAATTTATATTCAGCTGAAATCAATTTAAGATTAACTTATCAAATTTTATAGTACATTCTAACAAAATTTCAGCGTATCTTGTTGTAGCTGATGTCAAATATGACCACATCTTACATATTGACAATAAAAATATTTAATAGCATTTAAGTCCCTAGCAATCTAAATCGTATTATTAAAATATCATCAGACCACTCCTTAGGATACCTGTTGTTAAATCAAATCTATCAATAATCCTGATAAAAATACATAAAATGATCAAAGCTAGTCAGTTGTCTATTACTTTCAAATATCTTAAAGGAACGGCATTTGTATACGCAAAGAAAAGTCATGGTTTTGAAACCTTAAAAAATATGCTGCATGATAGAATAGTGAGTGACAAATTATATTGATTTTAATTAATTATAAAAAGAAATGATTAAGGAAGTAAAGATCCTTAGAATAGGTATAAGATATTTAAAATATACAAATAAAATTTCTTAAGTATTAAATTTCCAGAAATGTTAGTGTTAGCATGAAAGAAATGCTAACATTTTGAACTATGACTATTGTTAAGAATTTAAATAATAATATATAATTATGAGTTTCGGACATAATGTCTAGATGGTTGGTTAACTGACAAATTCTGAAGTGGTTTTGAAACCCAGGGTTCTCTGATATTTGTATATGGTAAAAAGCACAAAATATCACAGGTTTTTATGGTGTCTGTACCTGGAATGAAAGCACGGGATATTCTTGCGAAGCTGGTATGACATTTAATAGCAGAACATGACAAGGCATGGAAATTCGATGTTAAAAATAAGATAAAAGGACATGAGTTTTAAAGAAAGTCGAGTTTGTTAATGAAATCTCTTGATACTTTCGGAGGAGTAGTCGGAAGGAAGAATTAAATTTAGAATTTATTTCCTCTCAATATTAATTTTCTAATGAACTCAATTTAGTTAATTAAACAAGGAGTTTTATATATAATAAAATAGATAATAAAAAAATTGTCTTATAATTATAAAAACTCATGTCTTATTCAATTTTTGTCTAAATGGATATTTAATTTAAATAAAATCA
>ARYC01022607.1:0-11848 GCA_000711775.1 Oxytricha trifallax
AAATCACAGAGAATCGACAGGAAGGTAAGCAAATTCTATGGATTATTACACTTTTATAGATGATTCTAAGTTTCCTAAGTCCATTAAGGGGAGTAATCAAGCAACCCAAGCTGTAGTCGATGCAATTGAGGCCTTACCATCATTCACTTATACTCCCATCGCAGTCGCGAAGCAGCAAGTCAACCAGCGGTTGGGGTCTTACGGGGTCTTGGCTCGAAATTTCTCAATTACCAAGGAATCCACTAAGAGATAGCAATTTTCGATGAGCTTTGTGGCAGCCATCACCAAGGACCAGCTGATCTCTAGCCAAATCATTGAGGGGGCCTTCGATGCAGTGCTGTTCGAGAACTTCCTCTATCACACCCTGCGCCAGCTGCGCACAGACAAGGATCTCGCCCATAAAAAGATCGTGCTGCTTATGGACAACGCAGTCATTCACAAGTATTCAGAGGTGCTGGAGACTGCTAGGAAGTTCAAGGTCACTGTCCTCTTCAATGCAGAGTACTCACCCTGGCTTAACCCCATCGAGCAGTTGTTCTCCTACATCAAGAGGCACCTCCGCTAGGAGCAAGCAGACAGCAAGTAAGTATTTTGGGCCTAACTTTTCATAGGATCCACCTGGTGAAGCGGCTTTCGCAGATTCTGAAGGCAATGACCAAGACAGACGTCAACAAGCTCTGGGCTTTCAGTGTGAAGCAGTGGTGCAGCACCATCAAGCATGGATTTGTGTGAAGTTGAGCTGAATGATGATGAGTTGAGGAGCTGGAGCAATAGAACTGACCAATACAACCATAGACAGCACTTGAATCGTCAAATTTATTGATTAAAAGCCCCCTTATTACATATCACACTTTTAAGTTTTAATTTTAACTAATCAAACCAAAAATCCAAAAACCTCTCTCATTTTCGCTCATTAAAATCGTCATTTTGGCTCCTCCTCCAATAAAGCTACCGAATTTGGTGCTCAAACAGTCGAGCAGGACTTGAAAGTTGGTGAGCTGGGGGTTTTAAAACATGGAGAATACGATCGGGTCCCAAATTTGACAAATCACTGATCAACAACGAGTTTTTGACAAAATCTTGAATCTCCACTCTAAATCGATGAATTTTTATCATAGATACCTATGATTGCCAATCATTTTATGTGTGGGATAGTAAAATTTACTACTGATTACTAAAATAGAGACTCAGTCTATAAATTTAGGATTTCTGCTTCAATCTTAAGCAAGTAAGTTGAATTTCGCTTTAATCTCAAGCATTCAGCTATAAGTGTTCGAATACAATCGAAAAGTAAAGTTGGTTAAAATTAATATAAATAAATTTAAATTTGATTAATTTCTCATATTTCCTATTTTTATCTATTTTAGCAATATTAAATTTTGTTAGACTTTATAAGAGTTTGTTAGAGTTTTAGATTAATTTCTAATTTCAATTGAACTTATTAAAAATGAAAAAAATTTTATGATAGTAATTGCAAAGAAAACTATATATAAATTAAAGCTAATTATGGATAAGCTTAATTCATAAAATTCAAACAAAATTGAGATGATAATTTTTTCCAATCAAAATTTATTGGCAAAACCAATTATTACTTGTGAACTATAGGCTTTTAGGATATAGATTAATACATAATGAAAATCCAATAGTCGAAATGGACAACTGTAAAACAACATAAATGTTTTTTCATTTCAATTTGGGGATAAATAATATAAAGTTGAAAACTCTAACAGACTCTCATTTAATGGAGTTTATATCTTAAGAAATTAAATCAGAAGAATTATTATTATGGTAATCAATAAAATCGCATTCTTAATAATTCGATCACACGACTTTCATATGCTAATATCATTGCACGTTTTTAAGATAAATCAATTCTGATTCGAGATTCGTGCTATGCGAGGTCTAAATGACCAGAACCGGTATTTCCGGGAGTTCTTAGGAATTATGAATTCACCGCAGCCTATTGGTGGTGAAGGGTTCGGTCCTGGACAGATTTTTAAAAATGGCTAAAATTGACAAATTGATTCTCATATAACTTTTGAAAATGACTATATATCTGGTGTTACGCTGTCACACTCTTGTTCAGGAGCCCAAATTTAGTGTATTTGCTTAATTCAAGGTTACCTCATAAATTTCCTTGCCTGTTTTTCAAGGCTCTCAAAACCCCAAAAATGAAGAGTCAAGGATTCTTTAGGTAATATATTAAAATAGCTTCTTTACGCGTATGAAGATATATTTATTCTTATTTGATATTCAAGCTCAGCTTGGTCTTAATGTTAGAATAACACTTCATGAACCGAGATGAAAAAGACTGATTCAAGGCATATATTATAAACCCCAAAACCCCATAGAGTTAAAATGGGGTGTAAATCGAGCATATCAATAATCTATCAAAATTTAATTTATTTTAAATTGAATAGATTATAAAAGTCTATACATTCTAACCATTAATTAAATAGGTCATTAGTTATTATGATTAAGTTAAATATTTTTGTAAATATATAGAAAATTTAAGCTACTTTTCCAAATATCTACAAAGAAGAATTTTTTAAAAAATCAAATATTTTTATCTGATGATTCTCATGCTTCTAATAGTTATTTTGATTATGTGAAGATATATTTCCTATTTAAATAAGAGGTAAGTTAGTTCACATTTAATACAGTATAATGAAACTTTCTAAAAACATACTTAAACTATTTTCTAAAAAACTCTAACAAACTCTAACAAAAATAATTTCTATTCTTGCTCATTTCTCATTTATTACCTTAAGCATACTATTTTAGTTATATCTTACAATTAAATTATAATACTTATTGAATCAATAGTCTTCAACATTGCAGCCTGTTGGAAAATAAAAGATTAATAATTATTTAACATTTTATATTCATGATTGTATATTAAACCTCAAACAAAATAATTTTATTTAAAATAAATAAAGTCAATAAATTTTATGATTTATGAGAAAAATTATTTTTATTCTGTATAATAGACTGTACTTGACACATTTTATAAACTAAATAAGCAACTTTGAAATATTTTATGTATAAATTTAGTAACCAAAAGATTGTGTTTATTTTTTTATTACCATTAAAAATTGAATAAAATCATAACTTTTTATTTGTTTGTATAAACTATCTTAATTTTTCAACAAAAAATTTTGATATAAACTTCTAAAATTAATAATTAATTCTGGTAATAGAAAATATAATAACTCGTAAAATTAATTTTATTAATAATCATCAATAATATATTCAAATTTAATTAAAATTTCTTAAATCTATAGTAGTTTAAATTCATTCAAATTTTATTACTATATAAAAGATTAATTTGGGATAAGAATGAAATCTCTTCAGTCAAATGAGTTAAAAGTTTGAAATAGAATTTTTTCAATCTCAAAACAAAAATCAAATATTTTTCACTTTCAGGGTTTAGTCTGGAAATTTTTATAGACAATAAATATATAAATAATTTTACTTTTCTTGGAAACCTCGAAAATATAATTTAAATGCTTACTAAGGTAAAATTTGTCACTTCATATGTCTTTTTAGGTTAATAGATTATCTCTGAAGAAAAATTGATTTTTCGATATTGGGAAAATTTCACCACCTACTGGTGATAAAATGCCCTTAAAGCATGAACTGAAAAATACTAATGTGTGATATAGCAAAGTAAAGAAGAGCTCATAAGGATAATTGGACTATAAAATAAAGAAATATTGACATGTTTTTTAGTTGCATTTGAAACTATTAAATTGTAGTTTTAGTATACTTTAGCAAACTCAAATAAGTCTTTTGTCACCATTTTTAATTGATGTGCATAATCTAATTAAGTTGTTTAATTTGTTAAGGTTTGCTACAGTTTATTGATATTTTAAAATACAATAAAAAATTACTATGTAAATCATAGTATAAGTCTGATAATTTTAATTATTATATTTTGTTAGACTTTATAAGAGTTTGTTAGAGTTTTAGATTAATTTCTAATTTCAATTGAACTTATTAAAAATGAAAAAAATTTTATGATAGTAATTGCAAAGAAAACTATATATAAATTAAAGCTAATTATGGATAAGCTTAATTCATAAAATTCAAACAAAATTGAGATGATAATTTTTTCCAATCAAAATTTATTGGCAAAACCAATTATTACTTGTGAACTATAGGCTTTTAGGATATAGATTAATACATAATGAAAATCCAATAGTCGAAATGGACAACTGTAAAACAACATAAATGTTTTTTCATTTCAATTTGGGGATAAATAATATAAAGTTGAAAACTCTAACAGACTCTCATTTAATGGAGTTTATATCTTAAGAAATTAAATCAGAAGAATTATTATTATGGTAATCAATAAAATCGCATTCTTAATAATTCGATCACACGACTTTCATATGCTAATATCATTGCACGTTTTTAAGATAAATCAATTCTGATTCGAGATTCGTGCTATGCGAGGTCTAAATGACCAGAACCGGTATTTCCGGGAGTTCTTAGGAATTATGAATTCACCGCAGCCTATTGGTGGTGAAGGGTTCGGTCCTGGACAGATTTTTAAAAATGGCTAAAATTGACAAATTGATTCTCATATAACTTTTGAAAATGACTATATATCTGGTGTTACGCTGTCACACTCTTGTTCAGGAGCCCAAATTTAGTGTATTTGCTTAATTCAAGGTTACCTCATAAATTTCCTTGCCTGTTTTTCAAGGCTCTCAAAACCCCAAAAATGAAGAGTCAAGGATTCTTTAGGTAATATATTAAAATAGCTTCTTTACGCGTATGAAGATATATTTATTCTTATTTGATATTCAAGCTCAGCTTGGTCTTAATGTTAGAATAACACTTCATGAACCGAGATGAAAAAGACTGATTCAAGGCATATATTATAAACCCCAAAACCCCATAGAGTTAAAATGGGGTGTAAATCGAGCATATCAATAATCTATCAAAATTTAATTTATTTTAAATTGAATAGATTATAAAAGTCTATACATTCTAACCATTAATTAAATAGGTCATTAGTTATTATGATTAAGTTAAATATTTTTGTAAATATATAGAAAATTTAAGCTACTTTTCCAAATATCTACAAAGAAGAATTTTTTAAAAAATCAAATATTTTTATCTGATGATTCTCATGCTTCTAATAGTTATTTTGATTATGTGAAGATATATTTCCTATTTAAATAAGAGGTAAGTTAGTTCACATTTAATACAGTATAATGAAACTTTCTAAAAACATACTTAAACTATTTTCTAAAAAACTCTAACAAACTCTAACAAAAATAATTTCTATTCTTGCTCATTTCTCATTTATTACCTTAAGCATACTATTTTAGTTATATCTTACAATTAAATTATAATACTTATTGAATCAATAGTCTTCAACATTGCAGCCTGTTGGAAAATAAAAGATTAATAATTATTTAACATTTTATATTCATGATTGTATATTAAACCTCAAACAAAATAATTTTATTTAAAATAAATAAAGTCAATAAATTTTATGATTTATGAGAAAAATTATTTTTATTCTGTATAATAGACTGTACTTGACACATTTTATAAACTAAATAAGCAACTTTGAAATATTTTATGTATAAATTTAGTAACCAAAAGATTGTGTTTATTTTTTTATTACCATTAAAAATTGAATAAAATCATAACTTTTTATTTGTTTGTATAAACTATCTTAATTTTTCAACAAAAAATTTTGATATAAACTTCTAAAATTAATAATTAATTCTGGTAATAGAAAATATAATAACTCGTAAAATTAATTTTATTAATAATCATCAATAATATATTCAAATTTAATTAAAATTTCTTAAATCTATAGTAGTTTAAATTCATTCAAATTTTATTACTATATAAAAGATTAATTTGGGATAAGAATGAAATCTCTTCAGTCAAATGAGTTAAAAGTTTGAAATAGAATTTTTTCAATCTCAAAACAAAAATCAAATATTTTTCACTTTCAGGGTTTAGTCTGGAAATTTTTATAGACAATAAATATATAAATAATTTTACTTTTCTTGGAAACCTCGAAAATATAATTTAAATGCTTACTAAGGTAAAATTTGTCACTTCATATGTCTTTTTAGGTTAATAGATTATCTCTGAAGAAAAATTGATTTTTCGATATTGGGAAAATTTCACCACCTACTGGTGATAAAATGCCCTTAAAGCATGAACTGAAAAATACTAATGTGTGATATAGCAAAGTAAAGAAGAGCTCATAAGGATAATTGGACTATAAAATAAAGAAATATTGACATGTTTTTTAGTTGCATTTGAAACTATTAAATTGTAGTTTTAGTATACTTTAGCAAACTCAAATAAGTCTTTTGTCACCATTTTTAATTGATGTGCATAATCTAATTAAGTTGTTTAATTTGTTAAGGTTTGCTACAGTTTATTGATATTTTAAAATACAATAAAAAATTACTATGTAAATCATAGTATAAGTCTGATAATTTTAATTATTATATTTTGTTAGACTTTATAAGAGTTTGTTAGAGTTTTAGATTAATTTCTAATTTCAATTGAACTTATTAAAAATGAAAAAAATTTTATGATAGTAATTGCAAAGAAAACTATATATAAATTAAAGCTAATTATGGATAAGCTTAATTCATAAAATTCAAACAAAATTGAGATGATAATTTTTTCCAATCAAAATTTATTGGCAAAACCAATTATTACTTGTGAACTATAGGCTTTTAGGATATAGATTAATACATAATGAAAATCCAATAGTCGAAATGGACAACTGTAAAACAACATAAATGTTTTTTCATTTCAATTTGGGGATAAATAATATAAAGTTGAAAACTCTAACAGACTCTCATTTAATGGAGTTTATATCTTAAGAAATTAAATCAGAAGAATTATTATTATGGTAATCAATAAAATCGCATTCTTAATAATTCGATCACACGACTTTCATATGCTAATATCATTGCACGTTTTTAAGATAAATCAATTCTGATTCGAGATTCGTGCTATGCGAGGTCTAAATGACCAGAACCGGTATTTCCGGGAGTTCTTAGGAATTATGAATTCACCGCAGCCTATTGGTGGTGAAGGGTTCGGTCCTGGACAGATTTTTAAAAATGGCTAAAATTGACAAATTGATTCTCATATAACTTTTGAAAATGACTATATATCTGGTGTTACGCTGTCACACTCTTGTTCATGAGCCCAAATTTAGTGGATTTGCTAAATTCAAGGTTACCTCATAAATTTCCTTGTCCGTTTTTCGAGGCCCTTAAAACCTCAAAAATGAGAAACTGTCATGCTTAAATTGAGTTGAGAATTTATAAAGATTTAATAGCTAAAATAAATTCATAGATTTTTATTTATATTTATGAATATAAAAATTTATTGTATCTTTGGAATATTTCTAATTAGACCTCTTTTAAAAAGGCCATATTTTAAACACTCGAAACTAGGTTAAGCTTTTAGAATGGTTAGTCTTGACTAATTATTTAAGTTTCATATTTTTATAAAAATGATTATTTTATCATTTAAGTACCCATCGGAAAGATGTCAAATGATATTTTTATTATTCAAATCAGATTATATTGATCTTTAATAGACAGAATAATGTTCATGGATAATACGTATGATGATGTTACATTTTAATTCATACAATAGTACAATTTTATATAAAAATTGAATAATTTTAACATTGTTTTAGATGGCTTTATTATTGTTCGGTAAATGTCATCACTATGGATGAAAGATTTTGAACAATTATTCTTGTCCATTACTTATTTCATCTGAATATGTCCTATTAAGCGTGATATAATATAATACAGATCTTAGTTTTAAGTTCTTGTTTATTATCCATTTTATCTAGCTTATCATAATTAATACCATTTATGATTCTTATTTAAAATATTAAAATGTTTTGAATCACAAATTTGCTCTTTAAATGGGCATAATTATAAAGATACATGATAACTTGAATTAGATATCGAAATATACTGAATATGTCCTTGTTTTATTCAACTCACAAACTTTAGTTATATATAATCGTAAATTATCTACTTATGATTATAACCTTTTACTATTACAAAATGTATTAAGATAAAATTCTTTTATCTTAAATTACTCAAAATACATTTATTTTGTTTTAAAAATATTGAGGATTTTTTTAAATTATTAAAATTATATGCTCTTTTCAATAGATTAGATTTTATTTAATCTTTTTTTTTCAATTAAATAATGTTATGAAAAATATATAATATTACATCTATACCTTATTAAATTTATTCACCTGATAATATAAAATATATCGATTTATCATATTTTTAAATTATCAATTAAATAATGCTGAAAATATATTGGCAAAGCAAGTTTTAATTTCTTTTTAGGAATAATTTTTTATAAATATTAAATTATCATTTTAGTCTTTCC
The DNA here is from genome assembly GCA_000711775.1 of Oxytricha trifallax. Lineage (NCBI taxonomy): Eukaryota > Ciliophora > Spirotrichea > Sporadotrichida > Oxytrichidae > Oxytricha > Oxytricha trifallax. The sequence goes on from ARYC01022607.1 coordinate 8,428, forward strand.
TGTTATCATTCTTCAAATATTTTAATATCTAGAAAATCGCCAAAACTTATAGTAGCAGTAGTAGTCTGCACTAAAGCTACCAAAGTGAAAAAAATCCTATCTTTAATTATTGTAACTTCTGAAACCTTTATAAAATTAAATTTCTCTTCCATTACACGACGCAAATCCAATATATGAAAAACCTTCTACTAAATACGATTGTTCCATTTAATCAGCAAGACCCTGAACTGCCTGAGGACCCAACTGAAGATCTTATACTATACAGTCTTGAGTTCGATGATCTCCAGTTCACCAAGAGATCTTTCAAACAGTGCATGAACAATCTCTTGAGCAGCATTAAGACCACAAATAGAAGTCAGATAGCCTTCTGAGATGTAGTAAGTGGCATTTTGGGCTAGCGCTAAACGAATTGTTATGCGACTGTTGTGGACGGGATTTTTATTGTGGTTTGTATTTAGCAGAACGAAGATGGATGCCATATTGGTTTCTCACACAATGATTCAACACATTACCAAACGATGGGAAATATCTATTATCCAACCACAAATATACAATTCCCTCTCAAAAGGTAAGATTTATGCTAGTGATTAATACAAAATGTAGGGAAAGAACAAATAAAAAACATTTAAAGATGCAATTGCAACTGAGCCTTAACAGCGACATTAGCAGCGGTGGTTACTTACATCTAATAAAAGCCAAAATATAATGGAGAAAGCTACTATGGGTGCCTTGGCGTAAGCTATATTCTCAAATGCAAAAGCATTTTGTTTTAAATACCTTCTTATTCAGGATTCTAGGCACCGAACTATCTAGCTGTGCTACTAGTCTCTTTGGCGGCTCTGGTGAAAAATTACCCAAGGAGGATTGAGAAGATAACTAAACATATTACATAGATGATGGTTTAGATAAAATATCTCAGGATTTTTGAATATTGCATATTGCCATCTACTTCTGCACTTGAATATCTTTACTTATTTTCGATTGAAGTACTATTCGACTCATGTTAATTTTCAAAAAAGGTCCGATTCGCCTACAACAATGTATGAAGAAAAATCACGATAAGAAAATTTCGATATGAAAATCCCTCAAGTTTGCTATTTAAACCAGCTTGCAAAAGTATTGAAGAGTGACCTGGATATTGCGACCAAAATACTGGAGCTAAGAGCTGAGCTTGACAAACTGAAGGTGCTACCCTATCATACATAATACCTGAACGAGATCGACGATGAATTCCACAAGGAGAAGATGAACACTCTTGACTCGGCATGCTTGGAAGCGAAATTTGCGAGCAAACCTATCAGACTACTGTCGAGAAAGACCTGGTGAAGAGGGGCATCAAGCATAACCAAAATGATCTCAAGAAGAAGGTGGGAGGGCTCATGAAGCAGATAAGTAGCACCCTCATTCAAAGATTGAGTAAGGACTTGGTCATGCTCATGCAGAGCTCCCACCACATCTCCCTGAAGTTCATTCTAAGATTCAAAACCGCTCTCACAAAAGCTACCGTGGAGTCGTTGACCAACGAAGCTAAGAAGTTCAGATTTATGGATGAAGAATTAAAGTAGATCGAATACTTTGACAGTGAGAGGATGGCACACCTCAAGGCTTTGAGAGAGAGAGAGAGAATATAGTAATTGTGAAGTGAAATAATTATTAAGTAGTTTAAAGTATCTTCTATTCATTTAATTTTATTAGTCACCCATACCTTCTTAATAACTACTTTGTGGTTTTAGTAAAATGTTTAAATAATTATTAATAGAGGAAAACGTAATAAAAGATAAAAAATTCGCATTGAATCAAAAATTACTTGACAAACACATTCGTGAAAAGAATTAGTACATAAATTACTATTTTTAAAATATTATATTAAAAACGCAAGTTTTAAATTAAAAAGTTAGAATAAATTTAAGGAGAAACAAAAAAGTATACTTATTAACATAGACATTAAATTTTAAATAAACCCTTTTTAATCTAATTTGACTAGTTTTATCATTAAAAAAGACCAGTCTAAAATTAATCCAAAATTTAATCTTTAAATGTTATCAAAGTGACTTACCATACCATTAACAGTATGAGTAAGTGAAGATAATGTTAATTTTTAAAATAATTGTAAGATCAAAGAAAGAGATTAAATAGTGTCTTAAAACAAAAATAAAATAAGGCCTGAAATTAAACATCGCAATGTAAGATATAGTAACATTAACAACCAACATCATACAAGAAAGAAATATAAATATGACTTTGAGAAAATAAATATTATTGATGTTCCTCTAAACTATTGCAACAGCAATGATAATAGTGTTCACCAACTCTCTATATACAACAAAAATGATTGAGCATTCCTCAAAACAATAAAGTATCTTTTGACTACAGTTCATATGGCAGGTATCTCAGCTCTATAAACAATATATTTGAAGAATCAAAACCCCAAAATCCCTTAGTGAGGTTTATAAGTGCTTTGATTTGTAGGGAATTTGTTAGGGGTTGGGGTTATTAATTAAATGCGAGACTAAAATTACAAGCTTTTGGGGTCTATTTATGATGAAGAGTTTATAGATTTAGTGTTTAAACTGCGTTATGGATGTGATATGTATAGTGAATAAGTCAAACCAGTACTGAACTATAAGTCTATTGCACTGCTCTTAAAGCGTAGTCCATCAACTGTTCGCTCTCACTGCTTGAAAGCTGTGTAATTAAAGCAATAATAGCTGAATTCTTAGCCTAAGAGGAAGTCAAAGTTTCTATAGAAGCATATTGACTATCTTATTAATGAAAAAACTTTGAAGTATTGGGCTCACTTCTCTCTCGACTAACGAGCTATTATGTTTCACCGCCAGTTCCCTGAGTTGAAGATCTCTGCATAATCTGTTGCAAACATTTATAAACGAAACGGTATCTCTTACAAAGGTGTAAATCGTATCAAGAGAGTAATTGATTTCACTCTGCCATTTTACAACAACAACTTAAATTATATTTATAATCAAATGCAGAGAGCCTAATAGAATAATATTAAATTTATTCATGCTGACGAGGCTGTGTTTACATTACACTTTCATCTAGAAGTCTTGGTATAAGAGGCATAGCAACATAGAAGTATATGACTAGAAAGTCAAGGTATAAACAATGGCTATTCTTGGAGGAATTAGCGAGGATACTGGTTTAGAAACTTATCTTATTCATCCTCGCTCTATTAAGACAGAGTAGTTTATAAAGTTCTTAGAACAGCTGAGAGAGAAGTACCCTGAATAAGAGATTATACTATTCGTTGATAATCTTTATGTTCATAAGACCAAAGAAACAAGGAAGAGTTATGAACAATTTAGAATAACGCCAGTGTTCAACGTACCTTACAGTCCATAGTTTAATGGAATTGAGTTCTACTGGGGAATATTAAAAGGTCATTACAAGAAACTGCTGCTAT
>ARYC01022610.1:0-24805 GCA_000711775.1 Oxytricha trifallax
AGGGCAGTGCTTAATACCCATCCTTATAGAAGCGCTTCGACGCTATCAGAATATAGAGCTCCACTAAGAAGCCTTCAAGCCAACCATAGACCCCTCTAAAATCGGCTTCCACTCTCACTCCATTGGTTCAGAACCTGGCCAGCCTCCGGCTGTAGTCAACCCAGCGTAAGGGCAGTGAGGTGGTCAATGCAACAGGCCATGACAACTGGACAGCCATTACACCCAGACGCTTGCAGCTGTCCAGCAAGGCAGTGAGCAGCAGTAAAGTCATAGTGAAGGAATGGGAAGGTAATCTATAGCTATACGATTTTATATTAATTTAGTTGATACTAAGTTAAGTCTACCCAACAAGATGAATGACTAAGCACCTATAGCAAACTCTGACAATCTCGATGCTCAACCATTGCAACACTATACTCCCATTGCAGCAGTCAGACAGCAAGTCAGCCAGAGGTTGGGCACTTATGGCACCATGGCTAAGAATCTCTCAATCACCAAGGAATCCACCAAGAGGCAGCAGTTCTCGATGAGCTTCGTGGCAGCCATCACTAAGGATCAGCTGGTCGCCAGCCAAGTCATTGAGGGAGCATTCGATGCCGTACTGTTCGAGAATTTCCTCTACCACACACTGCGCCAGCTGCGCACTGACAAGGATCTTTGCCTGAAGAAGATCGTGCTGCTCATGGACAACGCAGTCATTCACAAGTACTCTGAAGTGTTGGATACTGCCAGGAAGTTGAAGGTGACAGTGCTATTCAATGCAGAGTACTCGCCATGGCTCAACCCAATCGAGCAGCTGTTCTCATACATCAAGAGGCACCTCAGGCAGGAGCAGGCAGACAGCAAGTAAGGATAGTAACCATAACCACTTATAGGATTCACTTGGTTAAGAGACTCTCCCAGATCCTGAAAGCCATGACCAAGAGTGATGTCAACAAGCTCTGGGCGTTCAGCGTCAAGCAGTGGTGCACCACCATCAGACATGGGTTCGTCTGAGTAAACCATCAATGACGATGAGTGGAGTCGCAGGTGCTCTGGCACCAGTCAAGACAAACATCAATAGCAGTTGAACTGTTAATTTAATTGATTAAAACTTCCCTATTATATATCACGCTTTTAAGTTTAAGTCTAAACTAATCAATCGTCAAACTATCAAAACCTTTCTCACCTCCGCGCATTGCTGAGGTCAAGTCCACCAACACATCAACGATGGTCCAACAGCTTCAGCTACCAATGATGGCATCGATGGATCAAGGATGGAGCAATAGATTTTAGGATCTAGAAGATGAGAATGGTTTGCAGATTGGCCTCAACTCAAGCATATCGACGACGAATTGACATGAAGTGACCATGTCAGAACGACGCCAATTGACGGTGTCAAACGATCGTGTTAATCATAAGATTCCAGCCAAACATTAAAATGAAGGTTTGGATAGTTCAATAAAAAATTGGGGTTTATATTATGATGGTGTACACTGTAATGATCAAAATATTTCGTAAAATGCACGGCAACAACTTAATGCTTTTAGAGAATTGGTTATAATTATTAATTTGATTAATTTCTCTAATTTCCTATTTTTACGTATTTTATCAATATTAATAATTACTACTTATATTAATTATAAATATTTAGATATTCGTAAATTCTAAAGTATAGATTAAAAAATTGAGAGTTGCAAAAATGTAAAATTCAATCCAGAGTTAAGAGTATCAAACTAGTCAGAAAAAATTTCTTGCAAATTAAATGAACCATGCTCTCAAAAAGTAGCAGATTATTTCTTCGATGGATGTAAAGATTAATTAAGTGGAACTGTTTGGTAAAATTATATTTTTTAATAAAATAAATCTAATTATAATTTCATAAATGAATTAATTAAGTTTATGAAATGACTGATGTTAATGTAACGCTCTTTTTTAATGAAAATAATTCAATTTAAAAATAAAAACTAATGTATATATCAATTATTGTATATTTTTAATCTTGACAACATAAACTTTGTTTCCTAAATGGCATTAAAATTAAAGTTTCAATTCTGGCAAAAGTTTTTATTTTATTGCAACTCTAACAAATTCATAGGAAATCGGCTCTCATTAAATTAAATATTTATAAATTTATTAAATAGCAATATAATCTAAAATATTTTTCATTTAATAAAGATAAGTGCTGCCTTTCTAGTAGAATGGGGTATCATCTATGAATATTATGAAGATTGTTTTAAAAAATTCTTGAATTTATTAGATTCATCTTTCGTTTATAAATTGTGCATGGTATATTATAATTAATAGATGTGTACTTTACATTCACAACAATTCGATATTATAAAAATTATAATTATAAATATCATTTTATTAAACTTATAAATTAGAGATCTACGATGACTGTTCTCAAAGTCTAAAAATATTTTAAAATTCAGAGGCCACCAAAGATTAGCTTTACATTATCGGAGATAAAACCTTAACAATTGAATATACTAATATATTAGATAATATTATATATGTATCATTATTGATTTGAAATATGTTAAAAACTAAATAGTATAATATTATAAATTTGATTAAACATCTCAGTTAATATATTAAATATAAGATATCATCTTGTTTTTATAGTATGTTATTTAAATTAATTGTTTAAAACTTAGAAAATTTAAATATACTTAAGTTGAAATATTTACATAATATCATTTGAAGCAAATTTATTTTTTGAATTCACTTTTATTTTTATTGATAATTGTATTTGATTTAAAGATAATGAAATAGTTATATTTATTTCAAATATTCTTAAAGATTTGCTTATACTTTTGTATTATTTTAATATTCCTTTGTTAATAAGAAATAAAATCACCTTTAGACTTTTATTGTAGAAAAATTATTTTATAAGTATAATAATATCTGTAAGGAGAGCAGATTTATGAATGTTATTAAATATTTTGATTAAAAAACAAGATATATAATTGAATTTGTGCCAATATAAAAATTAATAAGAAAATACCCCCAAAAAAAATTAAAACAAATTCATTAAATTTAATTTTTTGAAAAAAAATTCTAAAATCTATTGAAATATTGTTATGTGTATTTTATATTAGATAATTTCAGATAACATTTAATACTTTATTCTTAAAGAAGATACAATTTTTTTATCCAAATAACATTTATTTTAAATATAATTTATATAAAAAGCATTATCCCAAAATAATTATCAATTTAGACAATTTTTCATAATAGGGTATAATAAAAATGTGTAAGCTATAAATTTATAGACTACAATAAAATTTATCATATTATATAAAATAGATTGGATCATGAAATTCACTTTTTATTTCACCTTAATAAATTTTACTATAATAAGCTCTGAATAAGAATTTTTATTGTTTACAATTGAAAATATGGTAGGAGATATTAAATTCTAATTGGCTGCATCAATGTTTACTAATTGTAGAAATTTTATAAATAAGCGATTTTGTTTAACTTTTATTTTAAAAATTTAACTAAATAATTCTTCGATAGTATTAACATAAATCTTTCATTATTAGTTGTTTTTATGATAAAATATTCTTAGATAATTATCACTATCCAAAATCAAAAAGTTAAAATGATTGAGACAATTTTTTCTATTTCAAAAGTTAAGTTTTTACCTTTTTCGTGGATAATTTCTTTTTATAAAAATTTAATAGAATTTAATTCAAATAAGATTTTTAAATTATAAATTAGCTATAAGATCATCTTATTTAAAAAAAAATATATATTTTTTTTAAAAAAGTAATATTAATCATATTATTTTAATGACAATAAATTTAAGATTAGGCGTAAATAGAAAATAATAAGAAATATATTAGATAAATTTATCTTTTGATTTATTTATCTTAATTTAAAACCAACATCCCTATTGTTTTTAGTAATTTAAAAACAATAAATATATTTTGACTACGAATTCGTTAAAGTAATTAATGTTATTTTTTTAAACAACCTTATTAAATTAAAAAATGTACTCAATTACATTAAAAACCCCTGAAGTTTTTTATTGAGTTTTTGATTTATAAAAGAAGGCTATTTAACGTACACTTTATATAGGGGTTTAATCTTTAACTAAGAGTAATTTAAGTGAGAAAAAAAGCGAGTATTTAAAAAATTTCACACAAACATAAGTTTAGAGTCATGTGGCAGTTCTCAAAACTTTATCTTTTTAAATTGCTGCTAGATTGCATCTATCTTAATATCGATTTAATTGTTTGGCTTGATTATTATTTGTTTATCCAAGTTCTCTGAGATCCTCATTTATTTTATTTTTATCGATAAATTGTTTGATTCTTTTCTTAAAATCTCTTTTAAGTCTCGAGGCCTCTATCTTCACTTATTCCAACTATTATAGCATAAGTTTGTACCTTAACCTTAAAATAATATATTTTTATGTTGCTGTACTTCTTATACCAAGACTTTGATATGAAGGTATTAAACGTGAATAAAACCTCATCAGCGTGTATGAACTATATATTATGCTCTTAAGCCCTCTGCATTTAATCAAATATATAATTTAAATTATCCTTAAAAAATGGAACATTAAATTCAGTTACTCTCATGATGCCATTGACAGTCTTGTAAGATATTCCATTCTTTTTATATATGTTCGCTATAGATTAAGCAGAGATATGAAGCTCAGGAAATTGGCGATGAAACAAAACAGCTCTCTTGGCCAAAGAGAAATGAGCCGAGAATATAAGAGTCTTATCATTAATAAGATAATCGATATGATGCTGCTAAAATTTTAGAGGTCTTTTAGGCTTAGAATTAAGCTGCTATCTCTTTAAATTTAATGCTAATAGCAGTGAGACCTCACAGTTGCTGGAGATATATTGAGCAGTCTTGTAATTAAGAATAGGTTTGAGTTGATCACTATAACAATAACATCTATAGCGCAACTTAAACAATAAATCAATTTACATACTGGCATAAACTGACCCCAAACCTCGCATATACTGACTTAAAATACTAATATTTAAACATTAAACCCCTACATAAACCCTATTAAAACCCTAATACAGAATGCGTTAATAGTCTAATTTTATCAATCAAAAACTCAATCAAACTACTGAAAGGGTTTTGGGGCTTTAAATGTTCCCATATTGCAATTCTCTTTGCCCTCATCTAAAAAATCTTTTTTTAAATTAATTTTAATTCAATAAATTATTGATGTTTTAGTTATATAATGAACATATTATTTTGACTATTAAATTTTATAATTAAATTCATATAAATAATACTAGTTTAACGATATTTTATTCAAAAATTGACTAAAATCAAATGAGTTACATATTTTCAATTGCCGATTGCATTGGCCAAGAATCTTATAAATTCATTTTCATTGACAACAACAACATAAAAGTAAAAATGCCCAGTTCCATAACGAATAATTTAGATACAAACAAATTTGATGTCTATACCAATAACTCATAGGACGTGAATAGATATGAAATAATACATAGATATACAGTTTAATACTACTAATTTATCTCGACCAAGAGCGTGTCATTCAATAATAATTATAATAACTTATCAGAAATTTATATGCAGAAATAATTTTTATGATTCTTCCTATAATTGTTATTATGCAATTGTTTTTTGTATTTAATATAATTATTTCTTTATAACAATAGCTACTAAACAAGAATAATTCATCATAGAAAACACTGCTCCTTATTTTATAAAAAGGCCACTGGATTTGAAAATATTTGCTACTGATTCACAAGATTACTATTTCCCTTCAATTAGTGAAAAATTTTGAAATTTGCAGACTAAAATAAATTTAAATATAAATTGTACATAAATTTTTGAAATTAATTTTTTAGAATAATTGACATGTATTGGTAGTAGATTATAACTCATACATGAATTAGAGTTTTTAAAAATTATAAAGTAAATAAACTCAAGTAAAATTATTAATATAAATATCCAATATCTTCTTTCAATTTAATATACCCCTATTTAAAAACAAAAATAGCATATCATTAATATTTTTATAAATGCTTGATCTTGAAAATGATACTATTAAGATAGAGTGGTCAGCAGATAGTGCATAGACATTTTGTGTTCTTCATGAGGATTATTTATCTATCATATATTTTAAAATAAAATTACTCGATACAAATATATTATGATTTAAAGAATAATTTTAAATCAGTCCAAGTATAAAAAATATAGGAGTGCATGAGATAGAATTAATTTTAATAGATAATAATGTCAAACCACTAAAGACAAAATAAGCGGGAAAGTGTAATTAAAAATCATAATATATTTTTAGATTTATTTTAGATTTTCTTTTTAATTACAAATAATTTTTATTACATTTGAACCATATTACTATTTTTATGTTTTAAAAAATAACAAAAATAAAATAAGGTTTTAATTAATAAAGTTGTATGGAAATAAATCCCTTTCACTAAAATATAAAATGACTATTACTGTGGTAATTGATCCAGATACCATTTTATAAAAAAATAATCTAAATTTACTTCAAAGAAATTAGATAACAAATCAAAATTTTATTGAATAAAATTTATAATTTCAAATATTTACAAATGAATATAAGACGTTAATTTATATTAATAAATTTGATATTTTTAAACCTAAAATCCCTTATATCGTTTTTATATAATATTTAAACCATTCCATTTGAATTAGAAGACTTAAATGAAGATTATAAAATGGCTAAGAAACTAGAAATCAGTGGATTTTTATCAGCTAAAATACTTAAATTACTAATAATGCCGAGGTGATAATCAAAACACTTGTTTTGCGATTATGTTTAATAAATTTATTATCAAAATTTAATTGAAAATTTATTTAAATTGTTTATATTTCATTTATTATTCTAACAAATTTTTTTATTTAATAATAATTAAGGAAGAATAATTATTGAATATTAGTTGAGTTAAAAATTATTAAAAGTATTATCAATTTATTTGATTAAAATTATTCAAAGTTTCTCATTCTAAACCTAATAAATAATTTAGGATACTTATTTAAAAAATATTTTTTTTATATTCTCAATTATTGTAAATCAATTGTATATGAACTATATTTTAAACTCGATATATATTTTTAAAAAAAATTTAGTATAAAATATAATAAAGAATTTATTCATACAAACATATAGAAAAATTAACAAAATATTAAGATCTTGATTAAATAATCAAAATAAAACTTTACAATATCATTTTTATATTTGTAAAATTTATTTTAATATAGAACTTGAAGAAAAATTAAAACTTCAATGTTAAGTTAATTTCTACTTTAAAATTCAAAGACTTAATTTCTTTTATTTTAGTCACTAATTTAAGGGAAGTTTAATTTATGAGTTGTCCTTTGAATCAATTTAATTAAACTAAAACAACATATCATCAATCTTAAAATATATTTTAAAAATAAAAAATAATATTCGCTTTTATTTAACAATGTAGGTTGATATAATTGCTTTTTTAAGTAGGAATCAATAATTCAATTTATTCAATTAGATAATACTATATCAATATAAAATTAGAGGTCTGGAATATAATTTAATAGGAATATGAAAATACCAAAGAATTTTACACAAACTTTGAGCAAATCATTGGTGATATATTATGAATAGTATGATAAATTGCCTCAGAAGATCAATTTTACAATAAATTAATTCAAACAAGACAAAATGTACTTATCAGTTCAATTTAAAGATCCTTCTTAGATTTCCATATCTAATAAAAATGTAAAATAAATGATTGAAAGTTTTATAATAAAAATATCATATAAATATACTTAAAATAAGCAAGGAATATTTTTATTTTCAAATTTGAAAGGTTAAATTAATTTTTAAAAAAAAAAGTTTGAATGAATAAAGAATAAACAAGCCGCTAAATATTAATTTCACTTTGTTAATTGATCTAAGCAAAATTTTATTTATATAATACTGAATACTTTTAACTATTAGTTTAATAATATATAATCTTGAAATTATCTTTATGCTATGTAAAAATATAAATTTTCATGAATGTAAGCTATTCTTATGAAATTTTGATGTTGATATAGCCTTGGGATTACCTTAAAGTTATATTTGTTTAGAAATATTTCTATGTTGATTCGAGTTTAAAATACATGATAAAAGATAACTACCTAATAAGCAAATAAAACGCTGTGATTTAATTTTGCAAAAGCATTTTTAATTATGAAAAATTAGATGAAATATATAATTATAATTCTTTTTAATCATTTTTTAAAATCAAAAATTACTCAATTCTCTAATTTAATAAGCAATTTGAACTTATTATATTTTAAAGTTCAATTATTTAATTAATAAAGTTTACTCATATCTAAATCTTAATATAAATATTTTATCAACGGGTTTAAATACCTCCCTAATTAGACGCTTGTAATTTTTATTTTAATAACTTTGACTTATATATTATAGCTATAAAGAAACTAATCGACGGTATAGGATCTGGATCATCTAACAGTCTATTAAGCTTTATGAGTTCAAACTTAATTGTGAATTTACTAATGAGCTAGAGTTTGTAATATCTTTGGGAAATGATTAATGGATTTTAAATAATATCTCATATGGCACTAATGGCCGTCAATATAATCTTGAAAATAAATTTATTATTTTATGGTATGCATAATAAAATGAATTTGACAAGGGTTGGTATTCAAGCGATAATAGCTTCAGCTTTTTAATTTTGTGACTATTATTAAAATCAAATAAAAATCTCGCTTTAGAAATATAAAATTAGATAATAAATTAATAAAGAAAAAACATTAGTACCATTTATTAAGTAAATTCTGAAATTTTTTTTCTTCATTTCTTCTACAGATTTCTTAATAAAATATAATTTAATACATTCTAATAAAAGTTTGTTGAATAAAAATATTTAACTCCTTAAACTTCATTGAGAAATTCATTAGGTATAATCAGCATTATTTATAATAAATTATCTTTAAACTTTAAAAATTACCCTCGAACTTGCTTTATTATTAATGATTTTCAATAAGACATAATTGATTTCATTTTTATTTAGTATTCTCCCTATAAAATATATCATAATAAAATAATAATATTTGAATTTATAAAAGTTAATTGGTTTAAAATATACCTGCTACATCTCAAGCATTTTTTTAATTTGTAGTAGAAGTTTCTAAATCTGAAATTTACCTTCTAAATATAATTATAATAATTATAAGAGTTTAGCTTTCAATTTATAAACACAGACGTAATTGATGATTAAATATTTGAGATAGATGATTTTTCTTAAGAGCCTTACAACAACTACTTTGAGTAAATGAACTTCGAATCTACAAATATTATAAAGAATTTAGGTTTTCTTTTTATAATGTAAGTCTTTGGCTTTTCTATGACTGCATTTACACTTATGCTGTAATTATTTTAATTTAAAGCTCCTATGTAAGATATTAATTTCCTCTATTTTTCATTGATATAGCATTAAGAAACTCAAATTCTTTATAAAATTTATACGATTTGTTATAAACCTTCTCTTTAATTTACTATATATTTTATATTAAAACTATAGAAGTCACTTGGAAAACTGTTTCTATTCAATTTTATGACCAGACTCTTCATAGAATCTTAGCTACCTCTCACAATTAGTGCTTTTTTGGGATTTAATTTTGTAAAACTATACATTTTTAAGTAAAGTTCTTATAGAGTATATTTGAGAAAAATTAATTGTAATAGTTAGATTAAATAGGAGGATTATTCTTTACCATTATATCTTTGATAAACTAAAAAAATAATTAAAATTGAAATTAATATAAATTACAATATATTATTATATAATATATGTTCACCCCAACGCCCCCGCCTCCAAATAAATAAAAATTTTTCTATATAATTTTTCTTGCCCTGCGAGACGCTATTTTATATAATTTTTTATAAGATTCACATAGTCCTTCTACTTTTTGGTGTAACTTTACTTTTATTTGTAATAGTAAATATCATTTCACAAGAAATTTGTATGATTCATACTATTGTACTTCTAAGAAGTTAAGCAAATTCTAAATAAATATATATCTTCCAGTTGAATAACGAGTATTTTGGTTAACTTATTAGAAGAACAATAATATGAAAGGTATAAGAATTTTTTATTGAAAAAAATTTTACTATTATAAGAATAAATTAAAAGGTTGTTTGATTTTTTAATAATTCTTTGGGAGCTTGAACACAAAAAAGTTGGCGAAAGTAATGAATCTTATAAAAAATCAATTATTATATGTAATAGCGGCTGCCAGGGCAAGAAAAATTAAATAGAAAATAATTAATTATATGGAGGTGGGAGTGGCTCGGTTTGGTAGTGGGAGTTAGGATTAACAAATATTTTTAAAAGTTTATTCCCAGTTGCTATTGTAACAATAATCATTCAATACAGTTTATAAAGTTACAAGAAAAAATAATTTGATAGAAAATTTGAAACTTTATTGTTTGTTTACATTTAAAGGGAATGTTATTTAATAAAAAATTTAGTTTTACTTATTTAAGAATTGTTAAGTAAATGTAGCAAAGGATGGAATAAATATGTGAAATTAGGTGTAATTTTATTAAAAAATTTATAACTTAATTATGTATATATTACTTCTTGGGAATATAATTTTTTTAATATATTTATTACAAAAAATGGAATCTTAATTTATTAATAATTTCATTTAAAAATTCATCAATATTTATTTAAATTTTGCTTAAAATAAAATGATAATAAAATTCCTATTTATTAAATTTTACCTTCAAATTGATTTACAAATTCTATACAGTGTTATTTGTTTTTTATAAATATAAAAACAATTCATTTTTATTTTTAATGTTCTAAATTGGTTGTATTTTACCTTTAGTAGAGGGATTAAAGCCAAATAATTTAGAAAAAGCTTCAATGTTTCTAATAATTAATATTTTTCGAAGGTTGATATTTGCAATGGCAGTTTAATAAAATATTTTTGTTAGCTGTGACAATTTATTCAAATAATTAATATAAATTACTTTTTTTTGTAAATTACCTGAGTAAATGCATCCAACAATAAATTTTTCATTATAACTAGAAATATTTATTCTTTAAATAATTCTAAATATATGTAAATGAAATAAATTATAAATAACTTTAGTCATTACTATTAACAATTAATTAATTTAAAAAATAGTATAATATATACAATTAGGTAAATATTAATTATGAAGGAAATCTCTGACTCCCTCATTTATTTTTTTAGATTAATATATATTCGAATTTCATAATCAATTAAACTAAAATTAATTATACATATTTTTATTTAAATTATGTAGTTGTGATGATAGACCAGAACCCTGCAGTATAAATCATAATTATGATGCTACTTAATATTACAGTGCAAGTTTCTATTTTAATTCTAAAACCATTTGAAATACCTAGTCGAAATCACATTGAATTCTATAATGAGATTTGTATTTCAATCATAACCTACATGTTCATAATATTTACAGGTAAAAATATTAATTTATTTCAATAAATATAATATAGATCAGTATAAAATTGACAGCGCCCTAAGGATTGATTTGGGCTTCTTGCCCTTGGCTATAAAAATAATATGTTCTAAATAATTAAATTAGTATTTCAACATTTATAAGAAGAATTATTTACAATTATTAATTAAAAGCAATTCAAAATTTTCAAATTATATATCAGTTCTTTACCTAATAGTTAACATAGCTTATATACTTAAAATTCAATTACATGAACTCAAAGATAAATTCAATTTATTGGAATACATAATTTAAATTTAATTTTTAAATGCAAAAAATTTAATTAGTGTTTTATTGTATTCATGAGGTAATGAATTTATCTTAATATTAATTGTATATTAAATGAAAAAAATTAAAATTTAAATTAAATATATATATGATGTCATTATGAACTTAGTAAAAAGGAAAATATTGTTTATTTGAAATTAATTTACAAAGTTAAGTGGAAGGTGTGTTAAAGAAAAAGACAATAAAACTTATAAAAGAGTATTTATCTAGAATAATTGAATGAAATCAATGCATCTTAAGCTTTTAAACAAAATTTTGGATCATAGTCATAAGATGAGTTATAGTTTAATTTATGATACCTATATTTTTGAAATATAAATTTTCTTGTATATTTTGAAATCTTAAATTTATTTTTTTTTTCTTATTATTTTTATTCATGGGCATGATGTTTTGGTTTTTTATCAAAACGTAAATTTCAGTTTTTATTTAGAAAAATTATAAGATTCGGGTTTGTGAATTTTTGGGGTGCCTAAAATTAAAATAATTAAGTCCGTTCTTTCAATAATAACCTAAGCAGTAAATAGTTTATAATTTAAGATAATATTTAAACTTAATTTAATGATTATGAATCATTCGATCAGTTGCATTAAATAGATAATTAATTTGTAAAAATATAATAATCAGTAAATTTAATTTATTATTTTTGCAAGACAATGATTCTTTTGATTTAAATAATACTATGATCAATAAAAAGACTTAAGATATTACCTAAATTGAAGATTTGTTTAGGAAAAAATAAAAGGATATAAAACCCCATAGATCAATTAAGACATGAAGATTGGAGTTAAGAACAAATAAATTAAAAATCAATCATTATTGTCTGAAATTAAATATAATAAGATCAAAATTAAATTACACACCCTGATTGGATTATTTTATAAGAACAATTAATGGAGCCATTAGTTTTAGTTATTAGCCCAGACATTAAAATTATACGTAAATTTAAATTAATTATACATTTAATTGTTCTTAACCCCAATCTTAGTGTCTTGATTAATCTACTGGGTTTTAACAGTTTATACTGAATAAGATTTTAACACTTATCAGAATGCTTTTGATGAAATTGATTACATCAACCATACTTAAATATCTATGATTATTTTACATATATTTTTTTAAATATAGTTTAATAATATTTTTACATATAATTAATTTGTTTATTGTAATTTATATTTTAATTGAACCATGAAAGCTTAATGAGTAAATTTATAAATATTGCATAAATTATTTTTAAAAGCAGTAATGTCAAACCTATAGAGTCTTATATACAAAATTAGTAATAAATAAATTAACTAGCAAAAAATCAAAATATATTTTAAAACTAAATTATAACCAAACTTTCCAGTTATACTTAATAAAATTAATATCGATCATTTATTTTTTTAAATTAAAAGTTGTATATAATAATTAAAAAAAACAGATTAAATTTATAAATTTACAGTATTATTAGAAATATGGGTTTTAATAAACTTACTAGATTTCTAAACCTCTCATCTATTTTATGTTTGTTTTTCATTTATAAACAATGTTATTGTCATGAATTTTATCATTTTACTTAATAATCACTTAGATATTTCATCTGTAATATTTATCTCTACATGAGTTTGAATTTTTATATGTGGTTGTAGTTTTACTATGTAATTAGCGCGAAAGTTCTTATTACTCAATTTTTTAAGGTTTATATGAATATTCCCTAACTTATCATAAACATTTGTGATTTAACTAATTTCTTAGACTTAGCTCAATAAGAATCTATTTAGAGGGAATAAAAAGAATAATAGTAATAGAATTATAACTAATCACTCATATAAAAGACACTAAGATGCTATCAAATATTGCTGTTTCACATTCTCCATTAATATAATTTAAGATGTAATTTAATTTACTAATTTATTATTCATGGCAGGTATCTGTATTTAAAATTCTTGAATTTCCTATTGTTTCGTATTTTATCAATAATAGAGACCTTTTTACAAATTCATGAAAAGTAAAAATCAAGCATCGCACTGATTTTATAAAAATAAACTTATATTTATTTAATAAAAGTTTTTAATTAATATAATTTGATAGTAAAACCTTCTCTGGATTTTGAAATGTAGAATTTTACTAAATTATCATATAAGATTAATTAAGCGTTTGATTTTTATAAAGACTAATTATGAAATAATATTTTAAAAGTATATTAGCATATTAATTAATGGTCAGTTGAAATATTAATTTATTTATTTTTCATAATAATAGAAAAATTTGAATTTGAATAAGGTGGTTGAAGCAATATAATTTATATAATATAAAGTTTGAGAAATAAAATGAAAGAAGAAATGAGGGGTTATGGCAGCTGTGATAGATAATGGATCAGTAATGTGCAAGACTGGTTTTACAGGAGATGATGCTACAAGATCAGTGTTCTCAACCATAGCTGGAAGACTTAAGATACCAGGCATACATGGGTGGGCTCGATTAAAAAGATGTGTATGTGGGAGTGAAGTCACAGAACTTGCGCGAAAACGGCGGAGCAGTCATAGGAATTCCTCTGCAGCCCCGAGGTGTTCCCTATAGTAATTCTACTGTAGCCACAGAGGTTTCCTCTAGAATAATAAAACGAATAGTTGTAATGCAAATGTGTGTTCGATTGATGATGCAACTTACTATTTGTTGAAGTTGATTCTCATGTGATGCATACCACCAGCTTTACCTCTACCATGAGAATGCTTTCTGTGCTTGCCAACTCTACAGTGACCGGCGGAAACGTGACCTCTTAGCTTTCTTTTCTTTTTCAATCCTGCAGTCTAATGGAAACCATATTATATACCAATCTGCTTACCATTTTGCTCAATTAGATTTATTAAATATTTAAGTTCAATTTAATCTCTTTTACTTATAAATCTTTAAACTTAATATAGACAATTTAATGTTAGATAACTAATAAAATTTCTTAAAAAAATAATTTTTATGCAACTAAGAGTTTTAAAGTTATTTAGGTGATTTAAATGTTATTATTATGGATATATATTTGAAAATCTAAGAGTAATTATCAAAATTAATGAATAGTAAGTAAATTGATAAAATAAATTAAAGCTTAGTAAAAATATTGTTTTATATATATTAATTTTTACTTTTACTTAATGTGAATCTTAATTAGGTGTTATTAAAATGATATTACACAATTACTTGTAAATAAGACTTTTTCATATTTTAATTTTCTAAACTAAAATCCTAATTAATTATATATTCTTTTTTTTAAATTGTCTTTTTAATTTTTGATTTGTCCTCAAATTCACAGATTTCATAAATTTTAGTATTTTATGCTATTTATTTCGCTAAGGACTATTTTAAAATAATAGAGTGCATTTTGTTTTAATCCGATTTATGGTAACATAAATATTTATGGTTACTTATCATAGAAATGTGTTGTTGATTAAATTTCTTTAATTAGCTTATAATTTCTTTATCGTGACCATTTCAAAGTAAATCATCAATTGCTAAACTTATTTGAATTTTCTTTGATAGGACTTTTTATGTCACCAATATTTTTTTTTTAATTGTAGACCCTCTCAACGACTGCTTTATCAGGGAAATGAAGAAGTAACTTTTATTTTAGGTATTAGTTAATGACTATAACTTGCTTGCACAATTGAATATGTTCCTGTACCTTATTTAATAAAGATTATGCATATATACATAAATATTTTCTACGGTACTTCAAATTTCAATTGTTAAAAAATACTCAATTTAAAGTATTCTATTCTTCTTATGTATTAATAAATTTAATCATAACATTCTAATTTTGTTAAGACTTAAATGATTTGCGTAAAAAGTTAGAAAATTTTTTTTATCAAGATGTTAATTTTAGGGTCCCATCTAGTATATTCAATTTATTTCAATGTTTTTTTCTAAAGAGTCCCTCTTTATTGATAGTAAAAATTATGTTATTCTATAACTATTAACTAAAATTTATTAACTAATTGATAGGTTTTGATAACTTTAAATTTAATAGGGTTAATTAAGTACTATAACATAAATAAAATTATATATTGGCTTAATTTATTTATGATCATAACATTATATTTTAATAGAAATGGAGCTTAAATTCTCATGATTTATAATCAAATCTAATACTTAGTTTAATCGATTTAATATACAATGAAAGTTAAATCCAGAATTTATTTATATATAACATTAATAAAATAATCATATGCTTACACTAAATTTTCTAGCGCATCCAGACTTTTTTAATTAGCGCCAACTGACATACATAAAAAGTTTTATTGTATAGGCATAAATATATTTTGACAGTAATATTTTCATCTTGTTTTAAGGACTTTAATAATTTTAAAAGAACATAATTTAATTGAAATGCTTTTAATTTAAAAATATTTGAGAAATAATTTAATAGTATTTTTGGGCATAAATCATAAAATAAAAATTCTCTTGAAAACTAAAAATTATCTAATAAACTTTCAAAACAAAAATGAGTTGCCTAATAAATCATAAAACTAATAAGCGGCAAAGATTAATAGTTATAAGTCAAAGATATTTATATAAATTTCAAATTTATATGGTTTGTTAGAAAATAAATAAATTGCAAGGTTAAAATCCTTTATAAAAGCTATTTGATAAATTAAAAATCATATCAGTTTAAATTAGGAGACACTAAGTCATCCATGATTGAAATGATGGAGTAAAATAAAATCCAAATAATTTACTTAAAATACTGAAATATAAGAGAGACAAGTTCTTTTATATTAGTGATAAATTACTTAATCAAAATAATTCAGAATTTATAAAATACTTAACAACAATCATAATTCTTTGTCATCAATGAATTATTTAGAAAAAGAAGTTCAAAAATTTAATTTAATTGATATATTATTATTTTCATAAATTTACAAAATTTTCCTTAGATGTTTATAAATCATTAAACTTCCAAAGCTAAAATAAGTTGTATAGCAGGATTAAGAAACTTAAAAATTATTTCCTATATTTAAGAAAAATTAATACTCTTGAGTTTCAAAGATTATAGCATGATAAACCGCAAATAAAGGAAACAATTATAAAAAATAAATAAATTAGCATTTACTTTCTTTTCTTACATTCAAGAGAGAGCTTTAAAAACACGTGCTTTAAATTTAACTAATCCTTCCAAAGTTATTAATAATTGGTCATTAATGAGCTAATATAGTATATAAAATTATAATTATAGAGCTATATCTGAGTATCCTTTGATTTATCTCTTAAAGAACGAGCATTATTAAAAGGAGTTTACTAGAGAGGTTTAGAAGAAAAAAAACTTTTATAATTCAAGAACTTGTTAAAGTTTAATGGTGTTATTATAGGCTTTAACATCACTGCTTTAAAAAGTGTAAATAAATATTAAATTACTTATAATTATGATTTATTAATATAAAAGTAATCCTGTAAAAATCCTTCTAAATTTTAGAGTAAGTGTGATTTGAATTTGAACAAATTAGATGATTTAGATATAGTTAAATATAATTTTTATTTTTGGATAAACGATTTAGAATGAGATAATAGGGATAATTATTGACCATTTAATTTACTTCTTATTTTATATTTTAATTGTTGCCTTAGTATTATTAACATTAAGCCAACTCAATGTTAAATGATATAATAATTAATTTCAGCTAATTAAAATTATCTATCGAGATATCTAATTGTTTATATATTTTGCTATTATTAAATATCCTCTAACTGCATTTATAATTAAATTAATTATTCAAAATTCAATTAATCCAACAAAATCTGATTAACAGAAATTTTAATATTCACTTTTAATATTTAATGTTCATATCCTTAGTAAAAATTAATATAAAGTATATAATTTTGTTAAATTTAACTAAAATGTCAATAATTAAATAATATTTATTAATTTAAAAAATGAACTATTTATCTTTTTTTAAAAAGCAAAAATTAATTATAAACAAAACTTTAATTTTTTTTGGGACTTATGCTTATTTATTTTAAAAAATAATTAATTTATTATAATAAATATATAATATAAATATTAATTAAATTAGTTAAATGGAATATACATATCCATAATTTTTTTCTTTCTGTCTTTCCACTATCATTAATAAGCATCTATATAAAAATGAATAAGATTTTGTTTGTTTTTTGTGCACTCTGCTCAATCTCTGTTCTACGCTCAGATCCCATGGTATGATTTTTGATAAAGTAAATTTTTATAATTTTTTTTGTAATAAGTTACATTTTTATTGAATGAACAATTATCTTTTCTCATCTCCATATTTTAAATTTATCAATGCATTTCTAATACATTTATGTTTTTTAAAAACATCATGTTTCTTACAAAAAATGTGTTTTTATTTTCGATAAATTCTATGCTTTAAACATTTTAAAACATTTTCACTATTTAAAAAAAGGAGGGTCAAATTATAATTTAAACAAATTGCAAAAATTATTCAATCATCTACTGGACATTCTCTTCATTTCTTATAGTATGATTAAAGAGCTTATCTCCATTTTGAAGAAATAGAATTTTATGAGATAAACTCTTATAATATGCCATAAAATGGCCCAGACTAAATGATTTAAATGCTAAATCTATGGGATAAGATATCAATTTTCTATTAGTTCATTCTTCAGTATTTAAATTATACAAAAATCAATAAGTGAAAAGTAAAGAGTAACCAACCCACTTCATAGCAGATGAGAGTAATAGGTAGCAAAAAAAATAGAAATTTAAAATAAATTCCTAATAGATAAAAAATTAAGAATTTATAAGAATTAAAATGTTTTCATCGAATATTACTAATAAATACAAAATAATAAATCAATTAAATCTTGCATATTAAATTGGTAGAGTAATTATTATCAATATCTGATTTTCTTGATTTAGAGATTATTTGATATTTCTGAAATCTATATAATAATTGAAATATATATCAAATAAAAGATACATAGTTTTCCGAACTTAGGGAATCAATAATTATAAATTTACTTATTCAATAAACTTATCTATCTTTTCTCCTTTATCAAGTCGTATGAAATGTTGTTTGATTATAGCTACTGAGAAATCTCATTTAATTTTAGCATTACACTATTTAATAATAAATGAAACAATCATTATAGGAATGACATATTCCAAGGTGTGAGAACTTGGCAATGCGCTGAGTGCAAGTAAAAAAACCTCTTAACAATCAGATCATTTTCACCCAAAACCTTCGTACCCAAAATGTTTATACCACATAGCATCCCGAGTATATAAAACAAAGCTTTTACAAGTTAATTTTGTCGTTTAAACATTTTCAAGAAGTTTTCTCAAATTTTAAAGAAATAAAAATAAATATTGAAAAATTGTATGCATTCAAATTTTTAAATTATATTATAAAATCATAATATTATGAAAATATTAGTTTATTATAAATTATGAAATTTGTAATTTTAAGAATAATCGCAATTTTCAGGCATTTATATGTTGTAATCTACAATTTTTTTAATTTATCCAAATATCATAATTTTATTACAATATAATTATAAAAATGGAAAAGTAATACTAATATATAGTTTTGTTAACTTTGATAAGTTGCTTCCTTATGAGGTAAGTTTTACTAATTCATTTTATTCTTATCATTTTTAATAACTATGAATAATCTTGAACTAACTAATCAGAAAAACTCTTATTATAGGTATAATTGCAACGATGGTATGTGCTTTGAACATAAAAAGTTTCCTATGGTCTTTTAAAATGAGGAAGATTAAACACATGATTTAGTGATTTCAGTAATATACTAGAGCGATCAATTTAAAATAATTAATATAATAAAAATTAAAGTATTAATGATACAAATTTATTAAAGTTTATAAATCAATCTGATTATTTTGTTTTTGGAGGATATCATGGCAATAATGCAATAATTGATTTTTAAAATTTTAAGATATAATAATCGAGAACATAGTAATTAATTCACTAAGGTAAGATTAATATCAAATAATAATTGTTTTATTAATTAATATAATGAGCTTTTTATAGTTTCTGTGGGTTTGTTAACTGAAGGACCTTATCAGAAAAGAAAAAAATTGCATATTTGAAGTTATCCATTTATCTTAGTGGTCTAAGAAAAATTTATAAATTTTTCTTGGTGAATAAATACTGGAGGGTTTGGGTATTAAATGAGTTTTGAATATAAGATAATGGTTAAATAAAGAAAATTTAAGCATTTATATTTAAATTATTAAAAAGCAGATAAAAATCTAAGGTTAATATGGCAAAATTTATATTTTTATCAACATTTATATAATTATTTCAATTATTTCTCTTTTTCAATTGAATAAAACATATTAACTTAAAAAAAAACAAACTTATTGGAAGGTTCTTTTAAAATGTGTATTAGTTGCAAAAGAAATTAGCGAAGAATCCAAATTAAAATATTTAAGAAACATATAATCTTAAAAACTAAGTTAAAGAAAATAGAAACAATCATATTAGTTTAAGAACTAAATTTATATAAGAGAGAAAAATCTATCCCTTAACTCAAATGCAAAATTTATCATGATTATGATATCAATGATTTAGAATTTATTCATCATAAGCCAAATATTTAAAAATCTAGAGAAATTTGAAGAGGTTGAAATATAATCAATATTAAGAGTATATTTAATTTAATATAAATTATAAACTAAGAATAACTATAAAGTTAGATTATAAAATATTATATGTAATGTATAATTTCTTATATTTTATCACTTAATTTTATTAATTTATTTAATTGGAAGTTATTATCCAAGTTATATCATTGGTGGTGTAAAATCATAACCTGATAATGATAGAAATTCAATTATTTTGTCTTTATTTCATTACAATGATATGCTAATAATTGTTAAAATATAATAAGAGTTCAATTATTTAAAGGATTTTACAATCTGAAGCTTGATATTGGAAATTTTAGATCATATATATAAATTCTTAATGTTTAAATTTCCTTCGATTACTTCCTTATGTGATAAGATTAAAAATGAATATCAAAATATCATTTTTTTAAATTTATTTTCTTAAACAAATATTCATAATATAAATTGCTATTAATTAAAAAGTTTGAGTTAATATCATATTAAAACTATTATTTTTATTTAAAAAAATTTTAAATAAATAATGAAAATATTATATTAATCTAATAAATTTATGAAAACAATTAATTATAAATTATGAAATTTTTCATGGTAAAAAATAAAACAAAATCCATAATATGTTTCACAATTTTATCTGATGATTGAAATTAATATAATTTAATAAATTTGAAGGTATTTGAGATTAATAAATGGATGAAAGAACTAATCTTTAAACAACCAATCTAAACTACAAAAGTAGAATCCTTATACATTTATTAATTGATTTCATTAATTAAAAATAATAAACTTATAGTTAACTCCAATTTTTAGATAATTTGTTAAACATTTTAGAAAGCAAAAAGATTACTTTTGCAGCAATCAGATCATACAAAAGCAATCAAGTTCCTTATAGCTATGTCTATGTAAAACTTGATATTGTAATTAATATTTTTTAATTTTAATAGTATTTTTCATATTATATAAATATATTTTATTTATTTATTGAATAATTGAATAATAGTACATATGGTAATATCCTAGCATAAGCCTAGTTACTGTAAACTACTTTTATGGCTAGTTTCATAGAACAACTTAAAATCTAAATTATGACTTTAAAATAATTTAAATGTAAAATTTTTTAAGAAATATTTATGATAAGTATATATTATATTTTATAATGAAGAACTTGTAGTTGTAACAAGTGGGGAACATTATATGGTTTTAGCTTATAATTAAATGTTAATAATTTAAAACTATCCTAATAGATTATAATCTAATGAGCAAGTTCATAAGATAAGACTTACTAGCAATTTGAAATAAGTTTCAAATTATAATTAATAGGTAAAGAGGAAATATTTTTATGACAATAATTTAATATATAATATAATTAAAACGGTCAAACGTTTTTAATTAATTTCTTTTCATAATTATAAA
Source organism: Oxytricha trifallax (assembly GCA_000711775.1). Taxonomy (NCBI): domain Eukaryota; phylum Ciliophora; class Spirotrichea; order Sporadotrichida; family Oxytrichidae; genus Oxytricha; species Oxytricha trifallax. Next base: position 21,836 of record ARYC01022610.1, read on the forward strand.
AAAATAATAATTTTTATTGTGTAAAAATTTAAATTTCAATGATTCTAAATTATAAAATTTTAAAATCGTAATGGCAAACATTTAAATTATAATAATTAGTATAAACTCTAATTATTAGATTTATTATTAAGTTTAAGGTTAGATCAAGTTCACAACATACAGCAGCTATGCAAGAGCTTTTACATATGATAGTGAATCAGAGAGACTTTTTGTGGGATTTCAAGCTAAAGATAAAGATTCAAATCCAAATGTTAACTATCTTGGCTTCTACATATATTACATTAAAATAATCAATTCAATAAAATTAAATAAGTAAGAATTCCATTGATTCCTTAAAATATTTACCTTTGGTAAATTGAATTGATTAAATTTGCTACAAATTTTAAAGTTTAAACTAGTATTATCTGAAAGTATGATAAATATTTTTATTTCTTTAATTAGGTAATTTTGGGTGATAATATCAAAAATCAACTGTTTTACAAGTTGAATATTTTATGCGAAAAATATCAATATAAATTAATAACAGAACCTTACGTCAGGTTTAAACCTTAAATAAGTAACAATCAGACTTCCTAACTTTATAGTGGTTATATGATTCAATAACTATTAATATCTTTTTGAAAAGACACCATTAAACAAAAAACTGTTAGAACTCTTTTTTAACTGAATTGATTTATTAAAAGTAAATTAAATAATTGTTAAACTTCCTATATCATTTATTTAACATTTCTGTGAGTCATAATAATAAATTTGTTCCATTATTCAATTTATGCTAAATTAAAATCATAATAAATCTAATTGCCGTTAAAATCTAAGTTTTACCGATTTAAAATTCCAACTCCATAGATCAATTAAGAAGCGAGGTTGGGGCTAAGAATACTTAGATTAAGAATTAATTATTATTGGCGTTCAATTTAAATGTTTTATCTATATTTAAACTGTTGGCTCGATTAATTGTCCTTATAAATAAAATTATCATGGTTTGATTTCAGCTTAAATACAATTAAATTTGGCCAATAATAATTATTTTTTAATTTGATTGTTCTTCACTCCAATCCTCACTTCTTAAATTGATCAATGGGATTTTATGTACAATAATTTCTAGATAAAAGTTTTCTCTTATTAATGCTTCGAAAGTTTATGCTTTTCTATTCTCAATGTTTAATATTGACCATCTCAGGCATCTTTCATCAATCAAACCAAATATCTAAGTATAGATATTAAAATAAGATGCTATTACAACTATGATAGTTAGGATGTATTTTTGAGATTCAAGAATTGAATGTAAAATAATTAAAAATATTTGATTAAAAATAAATGAAATAAAAGCTTGTCTTTGAGAGCTGAGGCTTTTTAATTTTGATGTTTAACTGATCATTATATATTGATATTTTTCCAACTAGTATATAATTTTTAATCTTAACTTTTATTATCTTAAGAGATATAGTAACTTTAGAATATGAAGGCTTTAGGAAAAACATAAAAGTAATCTTGTCAAAATTTCTAATAACTTTTATTAAAAAGGAAGTAAAAATATGTGCTAATTTTATTGTTTTTTATTACTTACATCGATAAATATCACCCTTAGAATATGCTATCAAAGCTAATATTAAGGATTATAATTTAATAGTCATCTAGGAATAGCGTAAGAATTAAAATTGTTTATTTAATAAACTTAAGAAACTATACTTTTTAAGAATTTGTTAAGTAACTGAGATTTAGTAATTTTTAATCTTCTGGAAAAAGTTATTCAATCTTAAATATTATGATTTATTAACTTAATTTTACATATAATGCTTCATTTCGTTTGCATAAATGAGTTTTGAGGGCCTTTGACCTTATTGTCGCATTTATATGCAAAAGGAAATCTATACATTATGACTTCTTAAGGGTATATATTACTAATACTCACATATTTTATTTATTTGGCTCTTTCTCTCCAAATATACAGTTCGTAATTTACTACAACACCAGTATATTTATTAAAATCAAAATAATAAATAACGCTTAAAATTTTTAATAAACAATGAATTCTCAAAAACTAACATTTAAAATTTAGCATAAATAAATAAATTTATCTGATTTTATTGAATAAAATTTGTTTCACTTAAAATTGATTGAATATACTTTTTCAAATAAAATAAATATGCAGTCAGTTTGTTTTAAATTTTTTTTCTCTATTTTTTTTGCTTAAGGTTTTTATTATATACTTTTATAATATAATTATTCAATATAATATCTTATTAAAATAAATTAAAAAAAAACTAATTATACACATTACTTTAAGATTTTTGAATGTGTCCTTTTATTTGTATTTCTACTATGAATATTTTCCTTAATTGGATGGGGTGTACAATTCTGGAATTTTTTGAAATTCCAGCACCATTCTGGAATTCCAGATTGGTGAAAAACATTCCAGAATGGTGAAAAACGTTCCAGATACAGAACTGGAATTCCAGAACTGTATCTGGAATTCCAGCTTCATTGTATCTGGAATTTTCAGAAAAATTTTATTTTGCTGAAAGTATAAGTGAGAAAAAATGGATAAATAATTTATTTTTTTTAAGTATACCTAGTTTCACATTTAAGATATGTTTTAATAAAAATAAATTTATACATTTATAGACATAATCGATAAAGTGCAAGATTTTATAGCAAAACATAATAATAAAACTATTTTTTCCATCTATTTTATGTGAATAATTAAAAACATATTTAATTATTATCAAGTAAATTAACTATTTAAAATAATAATTAAGTATAATTTAATTTTTATGTTTTTGATTTCCAAATATAAGTTTTTTTAACAATCATGAAAAATAAAAATTATGATTTAAAAAAAAGTATGATGAATTAGGTTGTTAATTGAAATGTAATAATTCAACATTATTACTTCAATTATTGCAAACTGGCTTATTCCTTGAATCTATTAATTAGAATCTTAATTTATTTTTATATTTAATGAAAATA